>PVJA010006714.1:0-71908 GCA_004027025.1 Myocastor coypus
CTCCTTCTTCTTCAGCTTGGACTTCAAGTAGTCCTTTTTTCAGCCTCCCCATCCAGTGCTGGAATTACAGATGTAGATTTCCAGGCCCAGACTCAGTTGCCAGCTCAACACACCCCTAGGGTGGGACCAGCATGGCATGTGGGACCAGGGCTCAAACCGTGGTCCATATCTTTGGCTAAGCAGGCACTAAGTCTGTTGAGCTATCTCACCACCCTATATAATTATTATCTGATATAACTGTATAGTTTTTATCCAACCAGCAATATATAATAGATGTCAGATATGGAATCAGTTTATAAGATATAAACATGCTGATTTTCTTTCTTTCTTTCTTTCTTTCTTTCTTTCTTTCTTTCTTTCTTTCTTTCTTTCTATCTTTCTTTCTTTGTCTTTTTGAGACAGGGTCTCATTATGCAGTTCAGACTGGCCTTGAGCTCACTTTTGTAGCCCAGGCTGGTCTTGAACTCACACTGATCCTCCTGCCTCAGCCTCCCAAGTGCTGGGATTACAGGCATGAGCCACCATGCCCGGCAACATGCTGCTTTTCAAAGGAAATATTCAGTTAATGAATCCTGTTTCGCAATGAGGGTGTTAAAATGAGTAGCATTATTAGAGATTGAGCAGGATTTGTGAGGAGGATACATTTTTGGGAAAGTAGCATAGTCATCCATAGTCAGGGTCTGTTACTCCCCTTGGGGGGTACAGTTAGTGGGCATCTGATGCCCACCTGAAGTATCTGAAAGTGGAAGACCAGAATAGTTTTCAGAAGCTACACAGTGGGCTTTGTTTGGGCATTAGGTCCAGGGTGAATGTACAAAAGTCATATGCCTGAGAAGCTGACAGAGGATACAGGAAAGGAGAGAATACTATCCTAAGCAATTTTGAGTCCTGCTTGGGAGGGCTGCCAGAGAGTCTATGAGCAGTGGATCAGCAGGAAGCCAAGGCTGGAGGGCAAGGTGGTTGTGGAATTAGCCGCTGTAGGAATAGAATGAGTCACGCATGTTACTAGAGTTACAATCAGATAGCTAAGGGAAGAGGTACTTTTGAGAACTAATGAAAGTGTGAATGTGTGTGTGTGTGTGTGTGTGCATGTGCACACGTATGTGTTGCACTGCCCTTTCCTTATGTCTCTCATGTCTATTAAATCCAAGAGATAGCATGTCCCCAGCTAGGGGAAAAGGCTGGTAGTCTAATGAAGAAATATTTGTTATTTTTTGTGTTAGACTGAGACTTTTATGTACTAAATTGAGACTGTTCTACAGTTGTTTTTTTAGTAACTAATAGGCCTGCTGAAGTTTAATTGGCTAGTAAAGGAAAAATGTCCTTCTACTGCATACAGTTTTAAAGATAAAGTGGAGACAAACTTAATGTTGATTTTGGAGTATATCCTGTGATCTACATTTGTGATTACATGTCATCAGGCAATGCACTGATTATGCTTATCAGGAAAATATTGCTCCTTAGTAAATATGGGTTTCCTAATAGCACTAATTCTTAATTCAGTGCTGTTATTTCAATACATCATTTTTCCTGACTTTTAGTGAGTAATAGTTATTCCTTAACTGATTAATGTTTGATTGGTATGCACTTTAAATCTTGAACAATTCAAAAATTATTAATAAACCCATGAATTGAACAGATCGCTTAGAGTCTTCTTTCTGGCACAGTCTCATCTTTAGTTGCCATTTTAGCTGAAAAAGGTAAAGGAAGCATAGGCAGTTTCTAGGTTTTTATGTAGCTATTAGATTTTGTTGAGTAGCGTTTTGCTGTGTGTGCATGTGTGTTTGTGTGTGTGTGTGTGTTTCTCTTTTTCATGAGTCCTTGAGAAAAAAGCACACCTTCAATGTATATCAAGTATGTTTCACAAACTGAGTGTTTCCTGCACCTAATTTGAAAAAAGTACTTTAAAACTAAGAAATACTCTTTGGAGATTGGCTTGATGTTGTTTGAAAGGACTTCCTTGGGTCATGTGAGATAAAGGATCAGTGGACAAAAAAACTGTTTTGAGCATTTGCTAAGTTCTTAGTGTTGTTCATGCAGAGCACTATAATAGGCTCTGAGAAAATGAACTGGAACTATTCAACCCTAGTATGTAGTCTGGTTGTGAAATACACAGATAGCTGACGCTGTTTCCAGCAAAGTGCAAGTTAAATAGGAAATATGAACAGAAATGAGCTGTCATGATGAAGAGGAAATGATTCATTCTACCTGAAATGACTAAGGTATTAAAAATAATAATTGTTACCATTGATGGATAATTAAAGGTGATCCACGTGCTTTATGAGCCCTTATCTGAATTGATATTTCCGAGGCCCTTTGGGATGGTTTTTATTTCCTCATTTATCAGTTAGTGGTTTAAAGAGCTTAAGCAGCTTGTCCAAATCATATAGCTCCTGCATACCAGAATCAGCAGCTAGAAAACAGGTTGTTTGAATTCAAAGCCTGTACTCTTCTTAGTTACACTGTGACATCTGAATTTGTGAGGGATCATTCCACATTAAAAAGAGCAGTGTAAGTAAAGGCACAGACTGTGGTAGGAAGCTTTCATAGATAAATTTTAGCCTATTGTAGCTGAAAGGGCTTAGAAGGCTTGGAAAGACAGGAGGCATACTGTGGGGAGATTTCTAATTCCGTAATACGAAATTTATAGTACATTTATAATAGTAAAATAACAATCATGGAAAATTGCAAAAAAAGAAAATGACCAGTAGAGAGTAGCGATATTGAATTGGTATTAGCTGATGTAAATCAATATATCTTACTATAATTTAAAAGTAAACATAGGGCTGATGATATAGCTCAGTGGCATAAGTGCCTGCCTGACTAAAGGGTCCTGAGTTTGATCTCCAGTACAAAAAAAAAAAAAAAAAAAAAAAAAAGGAAATAAATTACTTTCTCAACAGTGTTAAACAGTACAAAATGTAATGTAAATCCCTTATAACTGAATCTGGTATAGTGATTATGTATCTGTTTTTGAATTCATAAGGAGGTTAGAGTTAAGAAGTATTCAGTGGTCAGGGCCAGCAAGATAGCTCTGGGGACTAAGTGCCTGCTTAGGCAAATGTAGGGGCCAGGGTTTGATCTCTGATACCACAGACCATGCTGGCCTGGACCCCAGGTACACTTAGCCGGCAGCAACTGGGTCTGGGAATGGTGGGACATGTCTATAATCTCATCCCTGGAGAGGCTGAAAACTGGAGGATCACCATCAGTGCAATCTGAATATTGAGACCCTATACCAAATACATTAAAAAAGAGAGAAATATTCAGTGATATAAAGAAAAGCAATGCAAGCAAGTTGCACCAGTAAATGATACTTCTTCAGCCAGTGACTGTTAAATGATAGTGAACTGAAAAACAAAGTTTTTCATCCTGAAAAAAATAGTGTTCCCATTAATGAGAATAGGGATAAGGGTGAGAGATAACCCTTATCCTTTCATGACAGTAGGTACCTCAAAGTATCACTCACATATAGGTACAAGATGGTTGTAGGGACCTACAGACCTGCATCCTCAATGAGAGTAGTTTGTAGAAGTAAGCATCACATTCAATCAATGATAATTTGAACTTTATTGATTTTTATACTTTTGGCATTTATTGTGTCACAGCTTTAATTTCATGATTATGTAAGTACTATCAACTTCAGGAGTTGATACCATTTTAAGTTATTCTGTACATAAATATGATATACTATGTAATTATATGTAGGGTTAACATTGGGAATCCAGGAAAATTTTATTCTCTTAAGTTTGAAAAAATGCTCAATGAACAATATTTACTGAGAAATTTTAAGATGATAGTATATGAAGTAAAAGGCAATAGTGGGTGGGATGGAATTTCAAATAATGTAAACAGAGACACAGAAATAGGAATGAGGAGATGGTTTGAATAAATCATGAGCTCTTATGTGCAATAAGTAGAAATGGAGGCTGTAAAAGTCAGAAGTTCTCTTATGACATAAGTTGTAATATGACAGGAGTTAATATGCACTCTTCAGGAGGATAATAAAATGTCACTTAATTTGGGTGATATCCACAGTGTACTCTGAGAAAAGAATTTGGGTAAAGGAATTGTCTGTGAGGTGATTCTGGGACACACTGATATGGAAGTGACATGGGAGGGAAGCAAGGTGATAAACTGCCCATTTTCAAGCAAATTATCATGTGGGGGATGGGAGCTTACTCCCACTGAGGATCTCCAGGAATGAATGCAGACTAGGTGCCTCAGAGTTAGCCCACTCATAGGTGATAAGCTGCCATATTAATATTCCTGGTTTCTCCCTAATACTTGGTTGAGAGACTTACCTAGAGGAGGCAGGTGTTTTGGCACTTCTGACTTATTGCACGAAAAACAAATGGGATCTGGAGTCAAAAAAAAGCATTCAGGAAACCAGGTAGGTATTGGTAGTCAGAGGGTCAGCTATGTGTAAGGAAGTAGAAAAGCCAAAGGGATGTGGGAGGAGCAGCCATTGCATTGCCATGATGTTTTTAAGACAGCCAGTTTTACGGGTGAAGGAAACTGACATTTCATAGTGTCTTTCATGTGTTTTGAATTATGCTGGATACTTTCACATTTAATTCTTTTTTTTTTTTTTTTTGTCTTTTTGAGACAGGGTCTCACTATGCAGTTCAGGCTGGCCTTGAGCTCATTTTTGTAGCCCAAGCTGGTCTCAAACTTGCAACGATCCTCCTGCCTCAGCCTCCCAAGTGCTGGGATTACAGGTGTGAGCCACCATGCCTGGCTACATTTAATTCTTAGTAAAATTCTGTATATAGCATTTCTTTCCATGTTTTATATGCAATAAAACTCACTCGTAGAAGGTCACACAGCTAAATCATATTAAAGTTAGAATTGGGAACCAAGTGTTGATTTTATATGTTTTGGATCCAGAAGATTCTGATCTTCTGTTTACTGATGAAATGGAGAAACTGGGAAGGCAGCAGGAAATTAGAAAACAGAAGATAGTAATGAATTTGGAAATTTGGAGAATAGAAGAATTTATTGAATAATGAATTTAGATGGTATTCCATTTTCTGGCCATGGAGATAGCTCAGTGGAATAAGTGCTTGCCTGGCAAACACAAGGTCCTTAGTTCAATTCCTCGTTCAAAAAAAAAAAAAAAAAAAAAAAAAGTATTCCATTTTCTATTTGTATTCTGTATTTACTAAGAAAATGACTTTTTAAATTCTAATTGTACTAGCTGGTAATATTCAAATTTGCAATGTGTTAAATAATAGCGTTCTTGTTTCCTTGAATATTATAGAGATGTATGAAGAAAAAGCCTTATGATTACAGGATAGTATTTGTTTTTCTAATGGATAATGTTAAGGTTTTTACAGAATCTCTTTTTAAAAGGCAGGTGCTTATACCACTGAACTAGCTCCTCAGTGATTTTAGAAAATCAGTGTATTAGGTACTTTCTTGCTGCTTGGCCAAATTACTTGACAACAACAAGTTAAAAGAAGAAGAATTCATTTTAGATCAAATTTTGTAGAGATTTCAGTCTATAGTCAGCTGGCTGTAAGGCAGAGGACCATGGTAGAAGTCCATGGCAGACTGTGGTATGCAGACAAGAGGTAGTAGGCACCTAGCCCTTCTTTTCTTTTTATTCCATTTAGATTATGAGCCCATTGGCTTGTGCTACCCAATCCAAGGTGGGTCTTCTGACTTCAGTAAATCTATTCAGCCACACTTATAATGATACTATACTCAATCAGTGGACACCTTTGATCTAGTATCACATACCCATAATTTAGCCACATCCCAAAAGCCCCAGCCATGAGTCGATGAAGTTTGGGGGACATATAGCTATAAACCATAACAATCAATAATAATAATCACAACATCATTCTTACAGTTTTTTCCATTATAAAAATTAATTAATTTGTGTTAGCAATTGTTTGATTAGTACTTTGATAGCTAATTGCAATAGTACAGTTTATTGATGAGGAAGCTAATGTTGAGAAAGGTAGCCCATCTAATGTGCTACCTTTAGACTTATTAAATATGATATATATAATATATAATATATAAATATAATAAATATGATATTTAATAAGTCTAAGTTGAGTATTGTCAATGGATTTATTTGTGGAATGCAGATGCAACATGCAACTCTATACAATATATACACTTATAAAACAGTTAATTTTTAATATAAAAAATCATATTACTCATAGAAACCCTATTGTAAATTGTAAACTAAATGGCTTGTCTTTGGTTTACATAAAGGTTTTTTTTAACATTTGGATTTGTTTGAAAGTGATGATTACTGTGGGCATTTTTGCCTTGTCAAATTATATTCATTGATGCACATCTTATATCTTAAGTTTTTTTCTTTCTCATAATGGTCATAGAGACTTTCCTTAGGTGGTCTCTGTATTCCTGTGATGAAACAATCTCTTACAGGCTGTGTGCTGGTTGGTATCATTTCTCAAATATTGATTTCAATTACCTTAGCTAGATCCTTAGGATAAGAAGTGAGAAATCCGATCTATAATTCTAAAGAAATGGGTTTTAAAGGAAAATGTGCTCAAATGTGGATAGAGTTTTTTTCTGTTGCAACATGGAAATTATGTTGATCTGAATTTGGTGCTGGCATTACTGAATTCCTGTGGACACTGAAGCCACCAACATCTGCATGTGACTTGCACTTTTCATCCCTGAGGACGCTTGTCGTTTGTCAGCAGTTTGAGGTTATAGTTCCTCTCTGATGCGTGTGTCTCCTTAGCCCCATGGGGTTGAGGCCTCGTCTTGAAGTGGTGCCATCTATCTTTGAGCATTGCTGTCATTTCCTAATAGCCTGCAGTTTCAGGCTGTTGGACTATTTTGCTTTAGACTTTCTTTTTCTTTCCTGCTTACCTTGCATGTGGTTGTTCCAGTTCAGCTCATTTCACTATATAAGCAGTCACCTAGGAATTCTGCTATAATATGTCTATCTTTATATTCCCAACACCAAGAAACTAAGGAATAAGTAATATGCTTCCATGTCAGGAAATTGATCAAGTGCTTTGAATATATGGAATCACTGATGTGTTGAATGTCAGAAACCTTCATTCTATTCCTTTATTTTATATTTTAGAAATTGGAATATACCATATTTCTTATGCTAAGTAGAATTTTTACAATTTGATTAAAATATAAAGAAATTACTGACAGATTCAACCCCCCCAAATTACCAGTTAATAGTTCATTCCATTTTTTTTCCAAGCAATTAACGTACATTTGTGTTCAAAACTTTTAAAAATTTCATACTTTGCTTCTGTTCCATAGGGTATTATTTGTATTTCTTAATATATTTAACCCATGAAGATAGTTGCAATATCTATTATTTTGAAATGATTTTCTTACCTTAACTTAAATATCCATTATGTTTTTAACATTTCAATGTATACCACTAAATTGCCTTTCAAAATGTCATACAATTTATATTTTTATGGTCAGTATACAACACCTATTTCACTAAACGCTTAGATTTTCATATTAAAACCACTGCTTCTGGGGGCTGAGATAGCTCAGTAGAATAAGTGCCTGCCTGGCAAGTACATGGTCCTGAGTTCAATACCTGGTACCACTAAATAAATAAATAAATAACCCACCATTTCTGATAATGTGTTGGACAAAATATGCTGTCTTCTTATTTTAATTTATATTTATTAGACAACTAGCAAGGATAAAATATTTTTTAAAATGTTATCCCTGCTTGTAAATTTTCTGTCTATAATTTTTACTTATGAATCTATTATTAACTTTGAATGAAGATGTTGAGAAATGGTTTTCTTATGGGTTTGTGCAATTTTTGTAGTAAATATTTTACTAATTGTGCAGTGTTTTATCATATCAGTTGCATATATTTTATAGTTCTTTTTTAACTTCTACTTTATTATTTTTTCTAGTTCCTTTTTCTTTTTTTAATGTATTTAGTGCAAGGTCTATAGGGTCTACAGGGTTTCACTACATAAACAGGACTTGTAGTGATCCTCCTGCTTGTAGCCTCCCAAGCTCTGGGATTCCAGGCACGCAGATGCCATCATGCTCAGTCTCAATTGCCATCTGTTTGCCCTGGGAGCAAATAAGGCTGGCACTACACACCAGGGGGCGCGCTGTCTATGACAGCGCTTTAGTAGGCTGAACTATCTGGATAGCTCTTCCAGTCCCTTTTTTAAACATTTAAAACCCTTAATTTATATGTAATAAAGTTACTGATTCTTTTTCTTGAATTTGTATTCTTTTTCTGTGTTGTTTTCCTAATGAGGAATGTATTTGGCTCTAAGTAACAGAAATCTTTTTCCTTTTTATATACTTAGTACAGGGTCTACAGGGTCTCACTACACAGATCAGATTCATAGTGATTCTCCTGTTTTCAGCATCCCACGGCATTCAGTCTCAATTGTTGTTTCAGTGCACCATGGGTGCAAAGTCAACATGGCACACCAGAGATGGAACCCTGGTCCCTGCCTTTGCCTAAGCAGGCACTTCAATCCATGTAGCTAGATGCCTGGCCCCAGAAATCTTGATTAAAAGTGATTTATATGGGCAAAGGGCTTATTTTTCTTACATAAGCAGAAGTTTGGTTGTAGGTTACAGTGGCTGTGTAGTTTCTCAGTAATACCATTTTAGAATGAGGTTTTTAATATTTTTTCCTGCAATCTTGATTATTATCAGAGATTTTTTAAAACAGGGTACTAGGGATTGAATCTCCTCACTGAGCTATATTCCCAGCCCTTTTTAAATACTGAGACATGGGCCCAGCAGGATGGCTCAGTGGTCTAAAGCGCCTGCTTATGAAAGCTTAGGCGGCTGCCGGGACCTCAGTTCGATCCCTGGCACCACACGCTGCGCCAGCCCTGCCCTCAGGGCAGGCTAAGCCAGCCATAAAAATAAATAAATAAATAAATAAATAAATAAATAAATAAACAAACAAACAAAAATAAATACTGAGACAAAGACTCACAAAGTCACTACATTGTTCATTACTGGGCTTGAACTTGCAATTCTCCTGCCTCATCCTTTCAGAGTATTGGGATTACAGACATGAAGACTTGGTACGCCACACTTGAAAGCGTTTTAAAGTAGTTTTTTCATTAGGAAATTAAGGCTCAGCTATGTTCTCCTTTTTCTCAGTATTCTGCCTTCCTTTTTTACTTGCCATCACTTTATTTCTGGTATATATCTTATATCACTATCTGCTAATGGCATGTTGTATATATTAACATGGTTTTGCTCTGAGGTCCTTCAGTTTATGATCAACAATATATATTGGCAGTTAACATCCCAGTTGTTTCATTATTTTATAATAGATAAAATATTTTGAGTTCAAATAAATGGGCAGAATTTAATATTTTCTAAACTGAAAATCTTATTTTCAGTGCATTTATATAGGCATAGCAGAACTTTTTGGTAAGACCCTAAACTTTTTATGCCATGATACAGTTTTACAATTCATATATTAAAATTATTTTATATATTCTTATTTTGTATATTAAAATAAGAACAGGAGGTCTAAATATCTTCTGAAGGAAAATGTTAGACAGACTGACTTTGACAGATCAAAGCAAAAGATGCTATCATTAATCCTTGTAAGCCTATCATGTTAATTCTAGGCCAACACATGTAAAGTCTGTGTCAGTACAAAGCATTCAACTTGACTGTGAGATGACCAAGCTTATAAATAAGATTGGAAAAAGAGAAATAGGTAAAATTTAATCCATAAAACATTCAAATAATAGTTGAAAGCATTTATAAATTAAGTGCTATACAGTAGAGTGTGTCTACTGAGTAAGTAAGTAGAATATATTTTCTTAAATTCATCCATTCTTGAATTGGCATTGGGGATTTTGCTATTGTTATAAGTTATACAGATTATTTATTTCACAGTTTAGATCAGTAATATTTTTTCCTTAATGTTATATTAAATCAATTTAAATAACAACTTCCTATAAGTAATGTAAACATCATGTAGTATACATATATATGTATATATATATATATGCATTTAGGTTCTCAGTTTTTAAAGGTTATCTTGTGTCTTAGTTACTTTTTACTCGTTGCTGGGACAAATACCAGACACTCAAGTTTGTGGAGGTTTCAGTCCATATTCAGCTGGCCCAAGGCTGAATGGAATAGAGCAGAGAGCATCCAGTTCATGGCGGCAGAACAGCAACAAAATGGTGGCAGAAGTAGCTAACCAAACAGGGCAGCAGAGAGCAACAGCTCCAGTCTGTCTCTCTGTCTCTCTTTATATTACATTCAGGTTCTCCACCTTAGCCCCCACCTTAGGCTACACCCATAATCCCAGAAGTACTTCAACCCATAATCCCATCAGTACTAAAACCCATAATCCCAGAGATCATGGATCAAGTCTCAAACTCTAGAAGTCCCTGCCCAGTGACTACATGAGGCTTTGGGGGGACAACTAGACATAAACCATAACATCTTGTTAGTAATAGTGCCCATGAATTTATAAGTTTGATATTATAGCTATACTTTCATTCAAAGCTGTACTTCTTTTTAATTCATCAGGATAAATGCTGATCTACTGAAATCAAAAAATTGCTCTATATATGCCTTCTAAACATCTCTTATATCTCAATTTCTTGGAAATACTAGCTTAAAAAATCAATTACTGTGGAGTTTAGGGGAGTAACAATAGCACAAATCTGCAGTGACTTTAATAAAATAATGAATTAAAGAACACTCTTATTCCCCTAAGGCCATAATCAAAATTAAGGCTAATATATATTGTCTGCCAAACAATAGCATATCAATACAAAATTTTTGGTATCCACAGATATTTTGTATAGTTTAGCTTTGAAAAACAGCTCTTAGATAACAGCCTTTCAGGAGTATTGAAAAGCCTTTAGTTTCATTCTTAATCTTTCCATAATAGATTCCAGGAGTGAATAAGGTTACACATTTCACTTTTCTAATCATCTTTGCTCAATCTGCTGAAGTTAGGAATGCATTAATATAGCAAAGCACGTTATTTCTTCTAGGCCGCTTTATAATTTGTTCAGAATGATTGCACATGTTACTAAAAGCAATTGAGATACTTCAGAAAGAGCTCATCATTCATGATTAAAGACATATAAGCATAAAGAAGTAGCGTTAGCTAATTTTGAAGAATCACTGAATATTTTGGGCATCAGCCTTCTTAACCAAATATAACAGAATTTAGAATTCTGTTTACATTTAGAGATGTCTAGGCTTATCTTCATTAGTTCATAAAATCCAGACTGTGTATTGAAGGGAAACATTTTACAGTGTTAACTATTTTGAATACAAATCTTCCTAAAACACATTATCCATTTTCAGACCTTTTAAACTTAACCTTACAAACTTTTTTTTTCTAGGACTCAGTATCCTAATCTATGTGCTTTCACTATCATACTACACTGTTGTCACCTTCTGTGGGCTTCAGTTTTGTCTCTGATTTTTCTTTGCTTTATCTGTAGCATTATGCTTGTCTCTATAATAAACTCTACCTTACCCATCTGTTTTTCAGTTGGCTGCTTCCTGTGTTTTCTGCTCTCAGAATTAGATAATGAAATTTGTGAAATGCATCATTATTGCATCAGAGAATGAAGACACAAGAGACCCCTTTCTCTTTATTTGTAATTCAGTTTAGTGTTGCAAATGGTTGCAATTTTGAGATAATTAAACTTTGAGTTATTCAGTGAACTACTTTCTAGATTTTGTTTATTAATTTTTTTTATTCACTCATTTTTTTTTTATGGCTGGCTCAGCCCGCCCAGAGGGCAGGTCTGGCACAGCATGTGGTGCCCGGGATCGAACCGCGGTCCCTGAAGCCGCCCAAGCTTCCCCAAGCAGGCGCTTTAGATCACTGAGCCATCCCATCGGGCCCCTTGTTTATTAATTTTGATCCTGAGTTACATACACACATACACACACACACACACACACACACACACACACACACACACACATTTTTGTTTGTTTTGTTTTGTTTTTGTTCTTGTTCCGTATTTAGGACAGCGTCTACAGGGTCCACAGGATCTCACTATGTAGATTGGACTCGTACTGATCCCTCTGTGTTCAACCTCCGGAAGAGCAGGGATTAGGAATGGGCCACCACACCTAGTCTCATCTCAGTGTGGCCCAGGGACGGGGCTGGCACAGCAGGCCCAGAGATCGAACCCCAGCGGCTGTACTCTGCCTAAGCAGGCGCGTTAGATCATGAGTTATGGTAAATTAAAGAGTGTTTTACCATCACACTGGACATTACAGTTTTAGGACTTTTTTTTTTACAGTGGTTGGATTTGGCTCAGACCAGTTTATCTCTTTGCCACTTCAGAGACTAGTGCACTGAGGACAATTTATAAATCTTTAGAAAATTTTCATAGCATACCTTAAAATTTTCTAGGTGATGTGAAGGAAGTACTATTGCTGTTCTCCGACTTTACTATTTAGACTAAGAACTTACGTCTCAGTGAAGTTCTCTGTTGATGTGTGCTCATTTTAGATGTTTCCAGATATTCTTGTATATGTACCCACTCCTTAAACCCTGAATTTTTATAACACTTATAATCATTGCAACCATCCTCTTAGGTCTAACCTTGCATAGAACCAGAAGATGCAGAATGTTACATTAGCATATGCTAAGGAGACCTTCTCAGGTAAGAATTGGGACATGGTGATCCATCAGCACTATCCACAGCAAAGGACACACGGCTTACAGACTTATGAGGAGGAAAATACTTGAATTACTAACCAGATTTATCTAGCAATGTAACAGTCATAGGTAGAGATATTTGGTATCCAGAACTTATCAGAATCTGTGAGGGTTATAAATGAAGTAAGACAATTCAGCAATCCAAGAGTTCACAATTATTTCTTTATTTTTTTTAATTTTTTCAATTATTTATTTATTTGGGACAGGATCTCACTATGTAGTTCAGACTCATAGTAACCCTCCTGTCTCAGCTTCCACAGGGCTGGGATTTTAGGCCTGCACCACCACATCCGGTTTTGGTGTCCTGTACTAGAGCACAGCATGTGGTACCGGGCTTCAAATCCAGGTGCTTGTGCTTGCCCAGCAGGCACTTTGAATGCTGAGGTATCTCTCCAGTCCAGTTCTTCCCTTTTTTAAATTAACTTCCCAATTGTTTAAAAGTATCATTGAATGCAACACATGATTTATCTGCAATATATTATGATGGCCATGGTGTATTAGCCTTATAAAATCAGGACTTTATAATATTTACATCTTTTTTTTTTTTTTTTTTTTTTTTTTTTTTTTTTTTTTTTTTTTTTTTTTTTTTTTTTTTTTGGTCTTTTTGAGACGGGTTCTTGCTATGCAGTTCAGGCTGGCCTTGAGCTCAGTTTGGTAGCCCAGGCTGGTCTTGGACTTGCACCAATCCTCCTGCCTCAGCCTCCCGACTGCTGGGATTACAGGCATGCGCCACCATGCCCGGCAATATTTATATCTTTAGAATAACTCTCATTGGATAAGAAACGAACAAGAAGATATTTTGAATTACATCTAGGTGCACAGGTTTTCTGCTGACTAGCCATTTAAAATGAGTTATATAAATATGTATAAAAGCCAGAGGCGTTCTCATAAAATAACCATTTCTTTTAGGTATATCTAAAAGGAAGGGTTCATAATGGGTCTATTTCTGATAACATTTGATATGAGCATACCATAATGCTTTCAGTGTAAAGTATGAGACTTTCTTGTTTAAACAATGGCATGATAGCTTATCAGTAAGATTTAAAGGGCTTTAGTTCCATTATCAGGGTTTCAGGGACACTGGAATGGTTTCACTCAGGTTATATTTTCCTGCTTACATTAATTGATGGTGCTGTTATGACTATGGAACAGCATTCTAAGTATCCAATAAAAATTCATGCTGATTTTAGTAATTCTGCCTCATTGCTTTAACAATTCAGGTAGTGTTAAAGCAACAACATAAATGGAAGTATCACTAACTGACTTTCCAAGTTCTTTCAGAGATTTTTGTTGTTGTTTTGAGACAGGGTCTCGCTTTGCAGTTCAGGCTGGCCTTGAGCTCACTTTTGTAGACCAGGCTGGTCTTGCACTCACACTGATCCTTCTGTCCCAGCCTCCCAAGTGCTGGGATTATAGGCATGGGCCACCGTGCTCGGCCAGAGGTTCTTTATTCTTTGCAGGATGGAGGTTCTAATTCATGAACTTGAACTTGCCAGGCAGGCACTTGTGCCGTGGAGCTATCTCCCCAGCCCTCAGCCAGAGATTCTTAAATAGTTATCTGAAACAGAAAACAACTTTATTGCCTGCAAACAGGCACGGGGCAGGGTCTGATCCCTGGGCCTTGAGTGTCAGCTCTGCCCCTGTGGCTCACTGAGATGGCAGTTGAGACTGGGCAGGTGGTGCATGCCTATAATCCCAGCTCTTGGGAGGCTGTAAACAGGTAGGTCACTATGAGTCCAATCTCGATCAGACCCTAAACATATAGATCCTTCCCTAAAAAACACACAAAAAAACAACAAAAAAAAACCCACCCAAATTTACAGGAAAAGTATTGAAGAGAATAACATATGAAAAACCTCTTATAGTTGGGCATAGTGGCTTATGCCTGTAATCCCAGCACTTGGGAGGCTGAGGCAGGAGGATCAGTGTGAGTTCGAGACCAGCCTGGGCTACAAAAGTGAGCTCAAGGCCAGCCTGAACTACATAATGAGACCCTGTCTCAAAAAGACAAAAAAAAAAAAAAAAAAAAAAAAAAAAAAAAAAAAAAAAAAATCTCTTATAAAAGATTGACTTTTTAATCATGGGAATATATACAAAAAGAACTTTGAAGTTAGTAAAATGTGGCATTTTCTCTAGACAAACTTAGGATAGAAATGAAATAAAACTAGCACTATTTTCCCTTTGTTAGTGTAATGGTTGATTCAGGGGGTCAACTTGAGAAGTTAAAAGCTTAACTAAACACGCTCAGCAATTCCATACCCTAGGGCATGGAGGTTCCACCCTACAGCAACTGATCACTTAAAGGATATTATATAAAAAAAAAAAAATTGAGAAAGGAAGGAACTTGGTAATTTTTTGGGGGGCCCTCCTTCTTCTCAGGTAGCTTGGGACATTGTCTCCTGGCTTCTAGCACAGAATTTTTGGCCCCTTCCTCCGATCCTCCGGCCTTCTGGTGTGGACTCCTCAGCCTTCAGGGCCAGACCCCTGGCCTCTGATACAGACTTGCATGGAACACTGCAGTGAGCTTCAGACCTTAGACTAAATCCTTCGTCTCCAGTGAGCAGACACTCTCCACACCCTTCCTCATGTGAATCTGTGGCTGACCATCATAGACCAATGTTACAACTTCTCACACATGTTTATCTTTTGTTATATCTGTTCTGCTAGTAAAACCCTGGCTGATAGTTACCTATGATGTTCAGCATCATTTCAATTAGTTAGAATAGGAGATAGAGCCAACTCTATACACAGTTATTAAATCATTTCCTTATGTAGTAACTCAGATTAATTTTAGTTAATATTCAGGAAGGTTTTACCAAACTTTGGACTTCTATGGTATGAAGCTCTTCTTTAAACTTTTCGTTTATTTTTATAGTTTGATTTTCTTATATACAAATAACCTGACAATTGATTGTTTCTTAAAAACAGCATTGTGTTCAGTCCCCATAATGAACATTCATTTATTTATTTGTTTATTTATTTAGTTTTTTGAGACAGGGTCTCACTATGCAGTTCAGGCTGGCCTTGAGCTCACTTTTGTAGTCCAGGCTGGCCTCGAACTCACACTAATCCTCTTGCTTCAGCCTCCCAAGTGTTGGGATTACAGGTGTGAAGCATTTTGTAATGATGTAAGCATTGTTACAGTCATACATTTACTTGAATGTATATAACTATTTTCAAGGTATTTTATGTAAACCTCATTTATTTATTTGTGTGATGGCTGGCTCAGCCTGCTCTGGGGTTGGGACTGGTGCAGCATATGGTACAGGTGATTGAGCTGTGGTCCCTGCACTTGCCTAAACTTTTCTAGATAAGTTTTCTAGATAGGCGCTTTAGACCACTGAGCCATCTCGCTGGCCCTTCAATGCATTTTAAAGCATTCATTTGTTCATTATTTTATTTGCTAAACACTTGTAGGATATTTACTTTAAAATAAGGATTGTTTTTATAGTTCAGAAATGATTTGTAAGGTATGTTGAAGAGTTTACATGTGCTGTTAAGTCTTAGTTATCTCTTTTTAATCCCCAAATCATATAATGGGAGACAATTCATTTTATTTATGGACACCAGATAAAAATAAGAGTAAAACTGGCTATGGTCACATATGCTTGTAAGCCCAGAACTGTGGGAGACTGAGGCAGGATGATTACGTCTCTATTGCAGATTACTATGTGGGATGTTCACAAGGTGCTAATGATACTGTTACTCAGGTTATCATTTTCACACCCTTATACTTGAACTCATAAAGCAACCAAACAAGAATTAGTAAAATCAGCATGTACTGCAAAACAAAAGATGAGTGTGGATGAGAATGAAGTTGAAGGTGTGTTTCCATACAAAGCAACATTTCTTAGTAGAAGGATGAGAGGATTAGACCAATTAGGTGGTGAATTCCTTGCTATTTAGTTAATTCAGTCTGTTTATTCCTCATTAACATATTAAACAGATATCACTCATTGAGTCTGCCCATTGGCTCTGTGGCAGAATCATTACCAATTGACTGTGGGTTGAATCAGTCAGCTCAGGCTGATTGCATAATTGAAACTATTGGTCTCTTGGGTACCACAAAGCAGGCAGGGATATTGATTATGAGGCAATGAGAACTAAAGTTAGAGTAATTTTTCTTCAGTGATTCCTCATAAGAGTATTGGGAGAATACAGGGAATTATTAGGGCTGGTCAGTTGGGCTTCTGGAGGGTCCTGGCAGGTAGCAGTCATGAAACAGAACAGAGGTTCAATGCAGAAGGAAGAAGAACCTATCATGAGATGAAACAAACCAGAACTTTCAAGATTTCAAGGAGTCTGCGCAAAACAAGTTGCAATAGAAGAGAGTAGATTATGCAATTTCAGAAAAAAAACAAATACAGTACTACATGTTTTCTCTCATTTGCTGAATATAGAAAAAGGTGATGATGACCCAAAAGCACAAAGGTGACTATAACAAGAAGTAAGAGTGATGCAGGAAGAAAAACGGATCTCCCAAACTGAAAAGACGGTTGCACGAGTTCGTGGTCTCTAAAACTGAAGAATGAATTTTAGGAACAAGACAGAGGTTTATAATAGAATATTTATTGGGAAAGAAAGCTTCTAAGAGGGGAACAGAAGGAGGACCCTAGTGGGTTACCCAGGAAATTGTCCTTTTTAGGGATCTTATAGGGCAAAACCATGTGATAAGGCGGACCTAAGGTGAAAACCACGGGAACTTGCTTAGGTGGTCATGAGCTGGGACAAAGTTATGATCTACCAATGAGATTACAAGCATCATTGTTCAGGTAAAATTGATTAAATTGGGAGCAAATTGGGAAGCAAGTCACATAGCAAGAGGACATGAATATGAAATAAGGGTTCTTCCTGTTGGGGTTGAATCTTTAACTCATTTAGGCTCTTTTAGGGTGATTAATACTCATTAGTATATCAATCCCTGAACTTAACTTTAAGGAAGTAGATGGCTACATTTCTTTACTCTTTTGTTTCAAGGTCTGGCCCACAAGTGGGGTGCCTGTCTCTTGCAAAGCTGTATAGTCAAGTTGCTTTCCATATTGCCCTTGAGGACCCGGCCCTATCTGACTGCTATTTCTATCTAATTTGGCTGCCTACAACAAGAGGACCAGAGGTGAGGGAGGGAAGTGAAGTAAGAGAGGAAAGAACATTGTACACATGTATGGGAAAGCCACAATGAAACTATGAGTTTGTATAATTAATATACATTAAGTATAATAATAAGAAAACAAGAATGGCTTTCAAGTTGAGTGTGCCCCAGATCAGTGAGGTCACCAAATGTCCTCTCACAAGTTCTCCATGGTATGCTTTCAGCAAGTTCTGTAGCCAGAATAACTCTATTCATTAACTGTCACACTGTTACATATTTTCAGATTTTAAAAGTTATGTAGTAATTTACATGATTTAGATAAAAAGCATCAGTCTTTTGATGCTTAGTATTATTTCTATATGTAAGAATAATTCTGAGTCCAAGAAATTGCTTCTTTGTTTTTTTTTCACATTAAGTTTTGTTTGTTCTTTTTTTTAGGGGAAGAAAAAGTTTTCAGAGTGTTTTACAGCAACCTTGACCTTATACAATCTGGTTTCATTATCATTAACTTTAGTTGTACATATTTGAATTCCATTTGTTATAGGATTGAGGCCTAATTTAAGATTTGAATTATTCAGATTTTAATTTGAAACAAAATGTAATGTTTGCTAATGAAGGCTTAAAGTAGACTAATTAATAAAATATTGAAGGAGGCTTTTCTTCTGGTCAAGGGCTGATTCCATTTAATTAATTAATTTACTTATTTTTTTTCCATTTAGTTTAAATGCCTGCTGAACAGGCTCTTCTTGTGCTGTCTACATTCATAATTACAATTGTAGGTTGAATTTTCTAGAATATGGACTCTGAGAGAGATTAGTACACAGGGAGCATTCTTAGGTTAGATGACTATGGAAGAACAAGGAAAGAGTCAAAGCTAGGTCCTGGGAAAAACCAAACTGTGTTATTGTCTCACAATAGCTTTAGCTGAACACACAGGCTGTTGATTTGGACCTTCAGAATTGTTCATATTGGTGCAAGACATGGACCTTGACTTCCCAATAACCTGGGAAAGGGATCAGGCCTTGTATCTCTTAAGTTATTGGAGGTGACCCAGGCATGGAGGAGGTGTGATCTAGTATGTAGTAGCTCTTCTCAGCTGAGACAGCTGCTGGGGAGGCTGCCAGCTTCAGGGTATACTTGGCCTGTGAACTGGTGCTTCCCTATAGGTAAAGTTCTATTTTTCTCTGGCCAATTTCAAGATGTTTTTCTTTGTCTTTATTTTATCAAAATTAGTTATGTCTTGTGGCATGAATTTCTCTGATTTGTCTTGTCTGGATTTATTTGGGATTCACTTCATGAATCTGTTAGTTTGTATCTCTTAGCAAATTTGTGACATTTACACATTATTTCTTCAAATACTCTTTCAATCTGACTCTTTTTTCTCTAGTGCTCTGTTCTTTTAGGAGACTATCCTATTTAAATGTTGTATCTTATTTGGTAGTGACTCTGTTTGTACTTAGCTTATAGATTATGGCCTGTTTTAGTGGGCTATAGTTCTAATGACCATTAAATTCTCTGAGCATTTGTGTTCTTATTTTGGTTTTCTTGGTGTATCTGGTATAGTGAGACTCCTGTTTTCTCCCAGGGTTGTGTCTGAGTTGGGAAAAGGTCTCTGCCCTGACAGGATGAAGGGTGCTTTTGAGTCTAGCCTCTTACTATAATGGGAGCCTTCTTGTTGACATCTTCTACCCCTTGATGGCTCTCTGTGGTGCAGGAGATTCTAAGGCATGGTGAGGCAGGCATTCTTTGAGGTGAGAACCTCAAGAAGGCAGGATGTCCCTCCCCAGACAGTCTTGGCCTGGGTGCTTCTTGTGATATGGTCCCGTTGGTTGTGCTCTTTAGCCCTTAGTGTCTTTGGCGTGAGAGGGTCTTCCTGAAAGGATGCTTATGAGATTGTGTACTGTTCTGTGTCTTCAAGGGAATGAAGACTTCTCAGGCCCTGAGGAACTTTCCTTCCAGATTTATTGGCATGTCCTTAGGGAGGCTACTGATAAGTCTCGATGCAGTTCTGCCAATTTACTTGGTGTTGTTTGTGGTGTTTCTGTTCATCCTGAGGACAAATGAGCTCAGTGGGGCATTTTCTGGTGGTCCCCTGGGTGTCAGGAAACATTCTGGGTTACCTTCTTTCTTTGGGTGGAAGTTTGTAAAATACCTTGCAATTCTGTTGTTCCTGCAGTTCTGGGAAGGAACACAGCTGTTCCTATCAGTTCTCCTGACACCTTTCATATTTCTCCTATGCTTTGCCTCTTGAATTATTTCTAGGGTTTATAGCTGCATTTTGTAGGGGTGGGGGTTAAAAAAGGCATCTGTGGTGTCTTATCCATTGTGAGGGGGCAAATTTTTCAAAATGTCATGTCATATAGTACAATCAGCTTACAATTTTTTCTTATAGTTTCTTGGCCATAATAGTCTAATTATTAAATATTAAATGCATTTATTCTCTACAAATAATAAGTTATAATTTATATACTTATCTACTATATTAGCCTGATTTAACTTGTCTTTGTTACTACAATTTATTCCCAGTATATGTCCCAATTATACATAGTGGCTACTTCAGAAATGGTTGTTAAATAATTAAATTATCATTTATATTTTTAGTAGTGATAAAAATTGAGCCATAGAGATTTAGGTTACTTTCCCCAAATTTACATAACTAACTACTGGTAAAATGAAGGATTAATATTAGTTTATTTGATAGTCATAAAATCTACTGAATCTGGAGTATCGCATACAAATTCTCTTAGCAACTGGTGCTCCTTTCATTTGTTATATTTGAATGCCTCAGAGTGATATTAGAAATACAACTATTCTTAAGGACTATTTAGCTATCATGTGAGATTTATTAAATAATAATTTTTAGGAAGCCTTGTTCAGTAATCAGCTTCTCACCAATGGTAATACTTTTGTTTGAGATTAATGTTAGTGCTTTTCAATGCCCCATATAAAATTAATCTCTATTAAAGCATACACAGCCACCCTGATGGAACTGTAATAACAAAAGCAATTGGTGTTTTCTGGTATTCACCAGATCTTTTTTGTTAGGTGATTAAACATAACATTAATATTTTAACATTTCAGAGATAATTATTTTATACTTATAGTTGACATAAACATAATGTATTTATCATATCTTTCAACAATGTAAAATTTCAATGTATATTAGTAGAATATACAACTTGAAATGGAATTATTAAATTTATATAATTTGGAAAGAGGAAAATCATTATTTTGCTTTTTGTTGTCTTAAGTTATAAAGGATTTTCGTTAGTTGATAGTCCTAAATTATAGGATAAGAAGTGCTATTGATAGAAAATTTAGAATGTATTTCTTTAGCATATACTTTCACTGTATGTATTTCACATAGACATGTTATAATTACATACTTTAAATTTTAAAATGCTAAAGAACACATATTACAGTTTTTACCATGATGAAATAAAGTGATAGATTTGTTTAATTTAAACATTTTAGTGAGTACATGTACCAAAATCCCATGTTGCTCGATTTGATAGGCATAAGTTTTATGTTTTTGTGTACTAGTTAATATAATTAAATAATTAAAATAAAGTCTTAGTTTGGCCAGTTTGCATCCATTTGTTGAAAGCTTAACTTTTAATACTGGCTATTATTATTTGGGTAAATTTAAATTTAGATCAGTTGTAAGTACTGATTAGGGCTAGATATATGCTCTAATTGATAACAATGTATATTTTATTTTCATTAGTTAAAATGATAATTTTCACATTTTAAAATATAACACTTTTCTAGTGTAGAATATTAAATATAATGTTTCAAAGGAGTTTTATAGCTGATTTTTGATGCTAGGAGATTTAAATTGCTAATTATTGTAACAGTTAATGACATAGAAAAGTATAACTAAATAATTTATGTAGTTTTTTTTTTTCTTTTGTTTTATGGTTTGTCCTTTTGAAAGAGTCTTTTTATGCAGTTTAGGATGGTCTTGAGCTCACTAGGTACCTCAGGCTGGGATTAGAGGCATGTATCACCATGCCCGGCTATAGTTTTAAGTTGTATGATGTATAAATACTGTCTATTTTAGTCTCTTTAATTAGATTAAAATACTAGTAATGCTACCTTTGGCAGTATACTTTTTGAAAATTGTTTATCAGAAACATTTTGAATCTACCTGCTATGACATAACTTGGGAGAAATGAAATAATTCCTTAAAGTCATCCTGGAAAAAATATTGGTTTGGTTGTGGATGAATGAACTTGAATGTTGGATATATTATTCATTTTCGAGCCCATAAGTGTGAACAAGCAAATTACCCTTTCTGGAGCCCCAGTTTCAGCCTCAATTTCCTTCCCATTATCAGAAGAGTAAAATTTCGACTTTACAAGATCATTTGGTGAAAAAAAAAAAAAAAAAAAAAAAAAAAAAAAAAAAAAAAAAAAAAAAAAAAAAAAAAAAAAAAAAAAAAAAAAAAAAAAGATCATTTGGTGAATGATAAATACTGTGCAGGTTAACACTTCAGCATTGCTTGATGTAACAGATGCTTAGGGAATTGTCATCATAATCTATTTGTGCATTCACTTCTTAGTTATGATAATGGGCATATTTTCAAACTTTATGAGCTCACTAAAGGATATGTCATCTTGTCCAGTAGCTTGGTGATTCAGAGCATGGCTTTCTGATCAAAATGAATCACATAAGAACTCATTTAAAATTTTTCATAAGTTCGCCACGTCACCAGCCAAGTTTACTGTTCAGCGGTTCTCAACCTGTGGGTCGCGACCCTGGCGGGGGTCAAATAACCAAAACACAGGGGTCACCTAAATCCATCTGAAAATACATATTTCCGATGGCTTTTTAAACCCATGCTATGCCATGGTGAAATGCTTGTTTTATTGATTTATTGATTTTTTGTTTTTTGTGGGCCTGGAGATTGAACTCAGGTCCTTGCCTTTGCCAGGCAAGCACTTATTCTACTGAGCTATCTCCCCAGCCCCCTGAAATGTTATTTATTGGAATTAGTCATAAATATTTCTCAACATATAATTATTGTTTTTGTGATTAATCACTATGTTTAAATTATGTTTGATTTGTAGCAATGAGAATACATAATGCATATCAGGTATTTACATTCTGTAGCAAAATTACAGTTTTGAAGTAGCCACCAAAATTATTTTTTGGTTTGGGGTCACCACAACATGAGGAACTGTATTGTGATATTGTGAGGTCATGGCATTAGAAAGGTTGAGAACCACTGCTTAAGGTCTTAGATCAGAACTGGTTGATGATCCAGGTATTACCAGACAGTGAATGAGCAGAAGGAGGAGCCAACCCAGTTTTTCCAAGTGCTAGCACCTGTTAGATGTATAATAGGACTTTAATAAACTGGAAAATATTACTTTAAAATGATGTTTAGATTGGTAGAAGAAATGGAAACATTCTATTGAATTTTCTTTGATATTGCTACTTCTAGAAAATATCTTCCTATAATACAGTAATTTAACATACATAGACAAAGAAAGGAATGTAAGTTATGTTTTTCATTCTAATCCTTATTCTGTCATTTGTTGTAGATAGGGAGTTGTGGAACTTTGCTCTTCTTATGGGAGATATTTAAGAGGGAAAACTTGAATGTAACATTGCATGATTCCAAATATTAGTTCTACCCTTTGATCTTAAATACATTGTTCAAACTCTCTGTGCCATAATGTTTTCATCAATAAAATTGGAATAAGAAACAATACCTAACTAACTGACTTAGTGATATTCCTGACACCTGGGGAAATATATAAATTAAAAAAAATTGTTTTGATTAGAATTCAGAGTATAAACATAAATGCACATAATTGTTTGGAGAATACTTTTAAGCTTTGTATTCTATTTTTCTTCAGCCTTCTAAAAGCAGTGGGTGCTGAGAATTCTGGGCACACAAGAAAATGTTCAAAAGGTTGGCTCTAAATGAATGGAGACACAAAAGTCTGAATTGTTATAAAAATAAAACTTTATTCTTTTTTCTTGTTGTTGTTATTTATGTTATGGCCGGCATAGCCTGACCTGGGGGTGGGGCTGGCACAGCATGTGGTGCTAGGGATTGAACCATGGTCCCTGCAATTGCCTAAGCTTGACTAAGAAGGTGTTTTATACCACTGAGCTATCTCACCAGCCCAAAATACTAATTCTTTTTTTTTTTAAATTTTTTATTATGTTTTTAAGGGTAAAAATAGCAGGAAAGAAAACAGTGACAAGGGTACATATATTACAGAATTTCAAGACAAGAAAAATTTAGCAATGGTTGCATTACATATTTGCATCATCAAATCAGTATAGATCAACAGACACAGGTATGTGAAACTGATTGAACAATTAAACACTAACACTTTCAATAAACATTAATTTTTTTAACTCTTCTGATTGGATTTTGAATTTAAGTCATTCTTCTAAAAAAAAAAAAATTATAGGGGTTGAGACTACAGAAAACACAAGATCCTGAGATTGATTCCTGGTGCCACCCAAAATTTATTTATTAATTTATTTCTTCCTTTGGGTCCTTAAACTAGGAGGAAGACTATACGATATTTGCATATGTAGGCCTGCTTTATTTCACTAATGAGTATATATTCAAGATACATCCATTTATATATGAAGTCTTCTAGTTTATCTTTCCTTATAGCTGAATAGTATTCCATTTTATGAAAATACCATATCTTTTTCAACCAATCTTCAGATAATAGGCATTTTGGTTGTTTCCAGGATTTAGCTATCACAAATTGTGCTACTATAAACATAGGTGCACAGAAATCACTATGATATGATGTTTGCAGTTTTTTTGGAAAAATTCCCAGTAGGGGGATAGCTGGATTGAATGGGATTTCCAGCTCTAGTTTTTTAAGGTCTCTCCACATTGATTTCTGTAGTGGTTGCACCAGTCTGCATTCCCACCAGCAGTGGAGAAACATTCCTTTTTCCCACAGCCTCCTCAACATTTATTGTTGGTTGATTTCTTTATGATAGCTAGTCTTTCTGGGGTGAGATGGTATCTAAATGTTGTTTTGATTTGCATTTTGCAAATGGCTAGTGGTGTGGAGCATTTGTTCATATATTTATAGGCTTCTTGAATTTCTTTCTCTGAGAAGTGTGTGTTCATCTCAGATGCCCATTTCTGGATTGAATCTTTCAATTTTGGGATCCTAGTGGTTTTTAGTTCTTTATAAATTCTAGATAAAAAAAAATAAATTCTAGATAGAAGACCTTTGTCTGAATATTTCTTAGTTAAATTTTTTTCAAAATTTGTGGGTTGTCTTTTCAGTTTGTTGGTAATTTCTTTTGACATGAAAAAATTTTTCAGATGGAGGAAGTCCCATTTCTTGATTCTTTCGAGTGTTAAACATGCATTTTGATTCTTGTGTATGAACTCTTTGCCTACCCTGATGTCTTTAAGATTTCCTCCGACTTTCTCCTCTAGGAGGTTTAGGATTTCTCTTTTAATATATATTTATTTATTTATTTATTTATTTATTTATTTATTCTTTTAATATTTAGATCTTTAATCAATTTTGATTTTAGTTTAGTGCCAGGTGATAGATCTGCGTAAAGTTTTAGTTTTTGACATGTGGAGAGCCAGTTTTTCAAGGTCTGTTGTTTTGCCAATACCATGTTGATTTTATCATGGTAGCTCTGTAGTATAACTTTATATCAGGAATTGTAATGCCTCCTGCCTTACCTTTGTTGCCCAAGATTGTCTTTGCAATTCTGGGTCATTTTTGGTTCCAAATAAATTTTAGGAATGACTTCTCCAGGTCTGTGAGGTATGTTGGTGATATTTTGATAGGAATTGCATTAAATCTATATAACAGTTTAGGAAGTATGGCCATCTTCACGATGTTGGCTCTTCCTACCTAGGAGCAGGGAATATCTTTCATTTTCTAAAGTCCTCTAGAATCTCTTTTTTTCAGAGTATTATAGTTTTCATTCAAAAGCTCTTTTACTTCTTTAGTTAGGTTAATTCCTAAGTATTTCATTTTCTTTGGTGCTACTGTAAAGGGTATTGTTTCTCTAATTTCTCTCTTCGTTTGTTATCTGTATAGAGGAATGCCAGTGACTTTTGTATGTTGACTTTGTAACCTGCTATGCTATTGAATTAGTGTATTAATTCTAGTAGCTTATTGGTGGAGTTTTTGGGGTCTTCCAAATAAATTATCACGTCATCTGCAAATAATGATAATTTAACTTCCTCTTTACCTATTTTTATTCTTTTTATTTCTATCTCTTGCCTGATGGCTGTAACTAATGATTCCAGAACTATATTGAATAGGAGTGGTGATAGAGGATATCCTTGTCTCATACCAGATTTAAGAGTAAAAGGATTTAGTTTTTCCCTATTTAGAATTATGTTAGCTGTTGGATTATCATAGATGGCTTTCATCAGATTGACACAGAGTCCCTCTCTTCCTATTTTCTGCAGTACTTTGAATATGAATGAGTGTTGGACTTTGTCAAAAGCCTTTTCTGCATCAATTGAGATGATCATGTGATTTTTGGCTTTGGCTCTATTGATATACTGTATCACATTTATAGATTTGCATATATTGAGCCATCCTTGCATTGCTGGGATGAATCCTACCTGTTCATTGTGTATACTCTTCTTGATGATTTGTTGTATTCTAGTGGCCAGGATTTTATTGAGAATTTTCGCATCCAAAATATTCATTCTTAAAATCATTATTGAGTTGAAATATTCTCACAACTCTTTTAAAATTAATTTTCCACATCTATCTAATAAGTCACTGAGGGCCGGCCAAATAGCTCAGTGGATTAAAGCGCCTTCAAGCAGGAGCAGGGTTCAGGGATTTGATACTGGGCCGGCTGTGCTGGCCTCACCTCCAAGGTGCACTGAACCTGCAATTGAGACTGGGTGTGGTGGTGTGTGCCTATAATCCCAGCTCTTGAGAGACTTTAAACAGGCCTGTAGACCCTTACCTTAAAAAAAAAAAAAAATCATTGAAATCTAAGGTCTTCGGGACCTTTCTAACCTTAACCCTCTGAGTTATACTTTAAATTTTCAATTAATTTAATTAGAAAGAAGTAGGGAATTTCTTGCTCTAATCTTTTCTAGTCAAATTTGCAGTTTTCTTTGAAGTTTAAGACCTGCCAGAGTGTATATCTGGTTTACATGAAAAACAGGTTATGGAGACTCACCTTTAGTTAAGATGGTTTTATTATTTTGATGTTAAAATAGATGTTAAATATATTCTGTATTTAGGGTAGGATCTATGGGGGTCTAGAGGGTCCGACTATGTAGATCAGACTCACAGTGATTCTCGTGTTTTCAGCCTTCCAAAGTGCTGGGATTATAGGCGTGTCACCATGCCCAATTTCCATGACTGTCTCAGCAAGCCCTGTGGGCAGGCTCATGGTCGAACCCTGGCCACTGTGCTCTGCCTAATCAAGTGCTTTAGTCCTCTGAGCTATCAGGCTGGACCTTATATTTTTTAAAATACAACCAGAAAATAAGACTAATGTCTTTTGAAGTATAATTGTGAATTTTCACTGCTGTTTCTACATTTAAAAAAGAGGCAAAATGAGTTGAATCCTCATTCTCATGGGAAAACATTTTGATTCAGGTTTTTTATTGGCATATATAAAATAATATTGATATCTTAGGTGCTCCCAAATGTATACTTATATATGCCAAGTTTTGGCTAATTTTCATTGATTTTAATGTCTATAGTCTAGGCTTTCGGGTTAGCTCAAAGGTTTAAGCGCCTGCACAGGCAATTCCAGTCACACACAAGGTTCAGTGGTTCAATCCCCATCCCTCCCTTAAGGCAGCCTGAGCCAGCTTAAAAAAAAAAAAAAAAGATTTCCTTTTAATGTCTATAGTCTAATAAACAATTTTGATAACTTAAAATCAAATTTGAAAAACACATATCTTTATCAATACTTTGGAGGATTTATTCTACAGAATAGAAGCATAAGTGTATAGGTATACACACACACGAATTTTCACTGTAATATTTTCTATATGTAATTGCAAAAGTGGAAACAGAATCTGTCAATGTTGAAATGGTTTCACTCAAGCTTTAGAATAGTGTACTGTATTATATGTAATTTTACTAGTGAGAGCCATGATATGATAAGAAAATTATATAGCACAGTAATTTTGTTTTTGTAGTACAACCCAAAAACCTCAATTTTGTGTATATATTTATATGAAGATAGGACAAAGTGAAGAGAGAAATGGTAGAGGAAATCAATTTGTTTAATATATTGTTTTATGTATTTTATTTGAAAAATAGACCTAATTCTTTCACATATTGTATTTATGTATTATACTTTAGTCTGTTAGCATATTTTATGTTTTTAATAAAGTTTTAGTTTCCTGTACTTACTATTTTCCAAATGGAGGAGGAGCTGTTCCTTTTACAATCCCAATTCATGGAGTATGGGAAGTACTACATCCCACCACCACCAGCCACCTTAAGATGTGATTAAAAATTATGGCATATGTTTATGTTTTAAGAAGATAAATAGTGACAGGCACATTGTCATTAGTTGCTCTCATCATACTCACCTTCACTTTGAACACATTTACCTCATCATTCTTACTACCTTCTGAAGCAGTTCTGGATTTCCTCTTTTGTGAGTTTCTTTAGTTGCACTGTGATGGCTACCCAGTTCTCCTGAACGGATTCAAAACAGTTACCTTTTGTGATCTTTTTGATCTGAGGTAGAGGTAGAAATCCCAAACTATCAGATCAAGTGAAAAAGAGATGAGGACACACTGTAATGTTTCACTAGCCGGCCTTACCACTGGATACCACCAGGCAGCAAGATTCATCATATTGTTGATTACACCTCATAAATACACTTATGAAAGTAGACAAGAAATATTTCAGAAAGTGGGGCTGGGGAGATAGCTCAGTAGAATAAATGCTTGCCTGGCAGGCACAAGGGTCTCAGTTCAATCCCTGGTTTTGCAATCAATTAATCAATCAATCAATCAATTAAAATAAAAATAAAGCAGAAAGAAACAATGGGAAAAATGTGTTCAAAGTGAACGGGGGACTATTTTGGGGAGAGATTAATGATGATGACTCTTATTCTACCATATTTTTCTCAAACTTTCAGTGTATATTTCAATTTCACCTCATGCATTCAATCCAGGGCCTAACAGGAAACACGTAGAACAATCAGAATAGGATAAGTCAAGGGGGGTTGAGTATGAGAGCCAAAGTAACAAGTGGGTTGGGAGAGCCTCGAAAGGGCTGTTCAGGAACCTCTGGCTGCCAAAGCAGAGATAAGGAGAAGAGGAAAGCATCAGAATCCACACAGAGAAAATGTCAGGCTATAAAGTAACTAATCTAGACTGAAGTATTAGGCTTTGTTCCAGGGACACAGGTCACTCAAGGTAAGCCTAGAGGCAAAGAACTGGGGAAATTACAGTCTTAAATTGACTCATTTCTCTCACTATCTCAAGCTTGTTCTTCCAACTGACTGAATCCAGTAAAAGCCAGAGAAAGGGAAAGCATACTGATATCCACTGGACACATCAGTAAAGTTGGGGAAAGGAAGACAGCAATTCTGGAGAAGCAAACAGAAACTTGCTAGCATTCAGTAGCCAGCATTCAGTTTGAGTTAAATATTCAAAATAGCTCATTAGAAGAAGAAAATTTGATATAATATACCAAATATTGATTAAACTGTTTATGATTTATAGAATTATTTTTAATAATTTTCCAAATTCAGATAATGGGTTTTCTTCACTCTCTACTGCGCACTAGTACTTGTTTCTTCTCCCAAGGCTGATGAGGGCCTAGAAGAGGAGAGCTGAGATTCTAGCAGCGTAGTTCTCCAGGCTGGGTAAGGGCCCATCTTCATAGAATGCTGGGTGTTAGCCTTTGAACGCTTTTAATAGCGAAAACTGTCTGTTAACTCCTAATATGGTAGCAGGAGTGGCCTTGTAATCAAGGCCATGGTACAGTGTGCCTACATTTATTGAGCCTCTGTATGTGTCAAATGGAATTCAGCCATGTAGGCTATCACTCTCCTCTCAACAAACCTGGACCACGACCATTATTCTCAAATTGCTGATTAAGAAATGGACTCCCGAAGATATACAATCAACTGGACTTTGAAGAATTTTCTCAAGGTCAATCATGGATTCTGGGTTCAGACCTACAGCTGCCTGGCTCTGTCCCAGGACAGCCTCATACAGGTACAAAATTGCAAAGGAGTCAGTGTAATTAGAATCCTCTCACCTACCTCACTCTCATTACCTTGTCTGCCATTTATTCCTTTATATATTTAATAAATATTTATTCAGTACCTTCTCTATGTCAAGAAACATGCAAGGGAGTGTTGATGTCAATAAACGTGACCTCTGCCTTCATAGGTTATATAGCTTGGTAATTATTTTCAGGGACACCATCACATGTGTTTCTACTAGCCCCAAATCCTTTTCCTTTAAGGTTTTTTGTGTCTCTATATTCCCATCTGTTTATTATGACTGAGACTTGTTCTTTGGCTTGTTTAAATTACAATGTAATGTAAAAGTATCACTTGTTATTCACTGTTGAGAGAATCGAAGATTCTGTAGTATTATAAGACAGCTGAAACAAGGGGAATATATAAAATGTGTTTTAAAGGTACTGTCTCATTTTATTAAAACAAATTAACCTGTCTCCCAAGAAGTCTGTATATAGGAGTGCATGTTCAGGCTTATGTTTTCATCAGGCTAAAAGTATATCATATTTCCTCGAATAAGCACATCTTCCATTTTTCAAATTAGAAATTGGTTTGTATTCAAAACCTTTCACATCAAAGACAAGTTAAAACTGCTGTTCAAGTTTCTTGTATCATTACAATCACAAAGCTAATATACATTTGAACTCATTTTCCCCCCTTTTTAGATATGCTTGTTCATTCTATGGAAAGCCTCAGATTAGGTTACTCAACTAATCCCGTTTTTGTAGATGAGCCAGTATTAACATTATCAAAATTACAATTGTTCCAGAATATACTGTCAAGAAGGATGATACCAGTATATGGAAATACATGCTTATTTCTCTGATTTTGCATTATCTGCATTGTATTAGGGAACTATAGGAACTCCTAATAATGTTTGAGTTCTCTCTTTAATAATTAACAGACCATCTTCAATAGAGTGGCATTAAACAGACTCCATGTGGATTATATTATATAACCATCTGTACAAGTAACTTCTATGTATGATATATACATGCATATGCATGTGCACATACTCTAATACCTATTTCTAAGTTATAAAAATGATATCATTAAATATCCAGCTAGTTACTGTTTGCGGTAGATTCTTTACCTGGGTCCAGTCCCTGACAAGTTACTTAACATCTTTGATTCTCTTTAATTTTCCATTTTTTAAATTAAGGATTGTGCCAAGTTACTATACATGGAAGTCACTAAGCAGAGCACCCAGAATCAACTAGTGAGGCAAGGCTGGTAAAACAGAGGTAGTTGGAGCATCTCTCTTGTGCTTCAACCAGAGTAATGCTGTTTAGATTTATTGTTATAATCATCTCAAGTAAGTTTTCCAATTCCTGATACCTATGGTCCATTTATCAACAGTAGGGGTCATAATGTTCTATTTTTGACTTCACCATGAGTTATAGTTTATGCAAACCATGCAGACCCTGAAGTAATCAGTGGTTGCTTTGAATTTTATAATAAGCATGAAATGAAAAATATTAATTATGTATTTATGTTTGGTTTCTACATGTGAAGCAGTTAAGAGTATTCTTAATTTCCCCTCTTTGTCAGCTTCAAAGCAGAAAATTATACTGTTGTCCCTAACCCTTGGCATTCTGTTGATTTTGTTTAGAAGGTGTAAATGTGGTAAAGAATGAATAAAGGGCTTTTGCCAAAACCTGATGGCTGTATTTGTCCATGCAGATTGTATTTCCACAGATGCCAGTTGAGATGGTTGCTCACTATATAAAGTGGTATTAGAGTCCAGCATGTGCTGGAGATTTTAATCTTACATTTCAAAATACTTTCTACTTTGAGTTTCAAAGCATAGGGAATGTAACGTGTGCAGTCATAAAGGGTGATATTTCACCTTTTGTATATTTCTGGATAACATGTGAATGAAATTTGTGTTTTAAGTAGAATTTTTGGAAAAGTAGCAAACAATAATTTTCACATGCATGTGTTCAACTGTAATAAAAAAGTAGAATAAACAAATGGAGCTAGGTGGTCAGGAAGCTGCAGGATGAAAACAAGTGCAATTTCCTTTATAATGATGAAAAGCAAACAAAAGCCTTGCATGAATAATTGTAATCAATGTTTAAAGACTAGTTTCCTACACTGTTGATTGTTTGACAAGAGAGTCTTTGGTGAGGTGAAAATGAAATGAGAAAATAAATAATTACTGTGGAGATAATAGAAATTACTAAGCAAATAGAATAAAATTTATCTTGAATTCTCTGAAGCCAGTTTGGTTCATAGTCAACCTATCTCTCCCAGCTCGAATTATGTCAGACTGGATTATTTCAGAATCTTAAATTATAACAGGTGCTTGTATTGTTAAGTAATGTGGGAATTCTTAGGTTAACCACTTTGTTTAAACATTATTCATTAGTATAGATACTGCTCAGATGAAGTACAAATAGCAAGTAAATATATGAAAAGTTGATTAACATCACTGAACACTTGGGAAGTGCAAATTTAAACAATCAGAGATTCCATTTCCCTCAGAAAGTATGGCTATCATCAAGAACAAGTGCTAGGGCCAGTCAGATACCTCAACAGATTAAAGCACCTGCTTAAGCAGATGCAGGGACCGGAGTTCAATTCCCTATGTGCCGTGTCAGCTCTGCTCCCTGGGTGCACTGAGACAGTGCTTGAGACTGGGCATGGTGGTTTGTACCTGTAATCCTAGCACTTGGGAGGCTGAAAGCAGAAGGATCATCATGAGTGTCATCTGTGTAGTGAGACCCTGTAGACTCTACTAAGTATATATATTAAAAAAAGAAAAAGAACAAATGCTGGTGAAGATATGGGGAAAAGGAGCAATTCTTCACTGTTAATTGGAGCGAAACTGGTACAACCACCTTTATGGAGAATCCTCAAAAAACTAAAAGTAGAAATTCCATATGACTAGCTATTCTTTTTCTGGGTATCTTCCTGTACAGATAAAAACATCATACCGTAGATATATATGTATATCCATGTTTACAGCAGCACAATTTATGATAGCTAAGCCTTCCAAACAGACTGTATGCCCATCAACAGATGAGCAGTTAAAGGAAATGTATTTATGTACAGTGAAATATTCTTCTGACATAAAAAAGGATAAACTTGAGTCAGTAAATGGATAAACCTTGATACCATCCTTTTAAGTGAAATGACACACAAGCATAAATATCCCATTGTTGCTTTTGTGTGAGAAACTGCAAGGGGAAATAAGGAGCAGAATAGAGGATAGATGTTAGGAAGTAGGAAAAACATGCTCAAATGGGAAGGGAAACAACAGGGGGAAGGGGGAACGTGAAAGGGAAAAGGAAAAGGGGCTAAATAAAGATTGGAAGTAAAAACTGTAAACAAACTTTTTTTATCAATGGGAAGGGCAATAAGGGTTGAGAATATGGGAAAGGGGAGAATTTAGATATATTATGCAAAGTGCAAATTACCTATGATAAATGTGAATGCTCTGTGTGACAAACATGTAACAGTGGAAAAGATAAAAAAGATTAGTGAATAAAATTTTATGAAATTAAAATTTGTCTGCTCTGAGAAGCACAGTATGATCCAGAGATCTGAACATGAGTACATGTGCCCTCATTATAATACTCCCTAGATATTTCTGACCATTACCAAGATTATTAATCATTACAGTCTTTTAAAACAAACATGTATATTTCAAAGGAGACCACGAGGAGTGAAGATACAACCTACAGAATGGGAAAAATTTTGCCAGCTATTTTTCAGATGATTAGTATTTAGAATAAATAAAGATCTTAAGAGAGAACGCCCACATTTAAAACTCAATTAAAAATGGCCATCTGAAATGAGACATTTCTCAGATGAAGAAATACAAATGGCAAATAAATCCATGAACAAAATGTTCAATATTTCTGACCATTCAAAAATGCAAATTAAAACAACACCAGGATTCCATCTTGCTGCAAAAAAATGGCTATCGTTAAGAAATCAACCAATAATAAATGTTGGTGTGGCGTTACGGATAAAGAAATACTTATGCATTGTTAGTGGGACTGTAAACTGTTACAACCACTGTAGAAATCAATTTGTTAATTTCTTTTCCTTTCTTCTTCTCTCTCTCTCTCTCTCTCTCTCTCTCTCTGTCTCTCTCTCTCTTTTTGATTGTACCAGGGATTGAACTCAGGACCTTGTGCTTACCAGGCAAGCACATATTCTGCTGAGCTATCTCCCCAGCCACTATAATTTATCAAAAAACTAAAATTAGAAGTTGCATTTTATTTAGCTATTCCCAAAGGAGTTAAAGACATCATACCACAATGGTGTATCTGCACTATGTTTATAGCAGTGTAATTCTTTTTTTTAATATTCAATTTATTTGGTGCAAGGTATCATTCTGCAGCTCAGACTTGTAGTAATCCTCCTGTTTCAGCCTCCCCAGTGCTGAAATTACAGCCATGCACCACCACACCCGGTTTTTGTGGCCAACTCAGTTTTGGGGCTGGCATGACATGTGGTCCTAGGGATTGAACCCTGGTCCTTCTGCTTGCCAAACAGACACTTAGACCACTGAGAAATTTCCCCAGCCCTAGGACTGCAATTCTTTATAGTTAAATCTTGAACCAGCCTATATGTCCATCAACCAATGAATGGATTAAGAAATATGATTTTTATGTGCAATAGATTATTACTCTGCCATAAAAAGGAATATGAGATATTTGTAGGAAAATGGATGCACCCTGAGATGTTAATATTAAATGAAATAAGTCAGATATGCAAGTTTATAATTCATGGTTTTTTTTATATGAAAAACTATACATATATGTATTATAAAACAAAATATATTTTCTATAAAATATATATATCCAAATGAAAGACAAATAATAAGAAAAAGAGAAAGCAAAAGAAAGATATTGTAGTCCATTGTTAAAATTTATATAAAAGTGTATCTTAGTGTAATTGTCTTACATGTTTTATATATTCTTTGGTTTATTAGTCTGGTTTTCAATCTGTACATAAGACAGAATATAAGATACTGTAAGATAACTGAATCTGATGCTGGGAAAACAAAAGAGTGGTGGAGAGAAGGGATAAGAAGGGAACTGAAATGTGTTATGTACATAACCAGTCACCTAAAGTGATCATCATTATCAAATTATCATGAAATTTCTTCTTTTAATTAATGAATCAGATAGCTTGAAATCTGTCTTCACTCCTGATTGATTATCCATTTTCTGGTATGAGAAGATAAATAAGATAGTTAATGATGACATCTTTGCAATATCAATTTATTTGGTAATTGAAGTAGAACTGAAATAGCATGGCTTTTAGCTCAAGATGAGAAAGAATACTGTGTATAAGATAATAGAAGATTGCATGACTTTATATATATGTATATATATATATATGTATTTACATACAAATATAAGATGTTATATACTAGATAGAATACTAAGATAATATAAGACATTAGATACCTTGTAAGATACAGATAATAGATTATCTTATACACAGACCAAAAGGTAGTTATATCTGATACATTATAGTTTTGTCATGCCATTGCTAATGATACTGTGAAATTGTTCTATTTAGAAGCCAACCATACCTGTCAATTGTTTTACTGTTAGAAGTAGGCATTGTCCAACGTGATGGTATATCCCTGTTTATTCATATACTTGGGAGACTGAGGCAGTCATATTCCAAATTTGAGATCATCCTCAGGTATTTAGAAAAACCCTAATGAAAAAAAAATGTCTAAGAGTACATGCTAATACACCCTAGGTTCATTACCTAGTACCAGAAATCAAAAAAGAAGAAAATATGTATTGAGAACTTCCTAGATGTAGATCTTGTCTTCAAATATCTTCCTAGTTGGGATATATCTCAATTTAGTAAAAATAAGTAGAAATGAAATTCTCAATTTTAGCCATAAGCATCATTTTCATTTTCTTAAAATGAATAAATATTAGTCTATCTAACCAATAAACGTTGGGTAATCAATTGTTGTAGTGTCTTGTGGATACAAAATAATAGTAAAAGTTACAGTAAAAATTCAATTTTATTTGATTATTTTTGTCACTTATGCTGCAGAAAATTACCTTGACATTTTTATTGACAAAATCATTTTTTAAAAACAAATTTGGAAAAGAGAAATGGATACAATAAACTTAAATTTGATGGATTAATTGACAAAAATTATTATTAGAATTTTAGTTATTGGAACTGCTTTGAGTATGATTAAGCAACTTAAATGAAGATTAAATTCAAGGAATGGTAATGCACTTTACCAACTGCACTCATTAGCAGTTGTGTACTATGCAAAGTGCCAAAATTCTATAAAACAGCTCTGTGTTAATGTTAAAATCAGATAGGCTTATCTAGACATGAGGACAAATTTGACATAAACTGACTTGACGGTTGGCCAGGACTGGAATTCTAGTTCCCACATCAACTCCCACTCATCCACCCACGTATATTGGACAGATGCCTGAATAAACAGATGGGTCTTGGACTGTACTCTCCAACAGGCAGTACTACTTTTATAGAACAAAACACAGGATGAAAATAGACTGCATTGTGCTATTGTGCTCTGGAGCATGATGATTTTTGTGAAGAGCTACTATTTATTATTGTTTTATATTGTTAGTACTACAGTGTTTTCCTATGAATGAATATGTGAAGGTAGAAGAACAGATGGAGTGCAAGGGACATGGAAAACCTGTCATTAGGGAAGCAATTCTCAGTTAAATATGAAAATAAAAATTAGCAAATGTGTGAAATGAGATGTGGTTTTAAAAATTAACGTAACTATAAATTTTGAAAAATGTTTGGATTAACCATGGATTGATCATGAAAATCTTCTCATTCACCTAGGAGTATGAGACAAATTAAAAATTTTATTGTCTGTCCTCATTTACCTTTCACAAGTTAATACTTCCATAATTAGAAAGCTTGATTTGAGGCTGTGTGTTAAGTCCTGGTTAAGGTTTCTGTAACTGCTATGGGACCTCTCTGATGGGGGCATGGTAGAAGGCTGTAAAAAAGACATCATCTCTGATTGATTAGTGTCATTACTACTCTGCATATTTGTGGCCAAAACATTGAAGGGTAGGCAGAGTAGCAATTAGGTAACACTATAATTGAAAGATCCATATTGATGTTTTGGAAAAAACTTCACCCTTCAAAGGAATTTTCTTTCATGGTTTTTATGAAATTTTTTAAGTGATGCAACAATCAGCAAGCCATCACATATTTTTAGGCTTTGTTGGTGTTGAGATGGGTTTTCTATGTAGTTCAGTCTGACCTGGATGTTGCAGCAATCCTTCCTGCCTCAGCCTCTGGGTCCTGGCATTACAGGTATATGCTATCATACCAAATGCTGTCACATGTTTAACCTCATTTAACTGTAAATATAGGCATTTGTTAAATTATCCATTATTCATTGACTGTATCATTGGCACTGTTATTTACTCCTTCTAAAACTATGGTAATGCCTAGCTTGTGGAAAGTATAGAGATTCAAGTAAAAGACTTTAAGTCTTCTTTCCTAAATGATTTATTTAATGTTTTGTTAACTCAGTTATACCCATAAAAATAGGGCAACTTTTTGCAAACTACATTTGTAACACTATGCTGGGACCATCTTTTTATTTTATTTTATTTTATTTTATTTTATTTTATTTTATTTTATTTTTTTTCTTGTTTCAGAACTTTTGTTTGTTTATTTATTTTTATGGCTGGCTCAGCCTGCCCTGAGAGCAGGGCTGGCGCAGCATGTGGTGCCAGGGATCAAACCGCAGTCCCTGCAGCCACCCAAGCTTTCCTAAGCAGGCGCTTTAGATCACTGAGCCATCCTGCTGGGCCCTGGGACCATCTTTTTAATACATTAAATAATGCCTATGATATGTAAGAATTTTGTGGGCTAAAGGTCAGCACAGTATATATTCTTTTTTTGGTCATAATATTTAGATAAGTATAGTCATAATGTTATTTAGTACTTTAGCAAAAACCTTCAGTGGAACTTTCATAAAATTTAGCTTTAATAAAATCCAGATGCGATATATTTATTTGGCTTTCTTAAATCTGTAGGTTACATTAATATGTAAATAGGTAAGAAATTACATAGCATTGTTTAAAGTTTATTTCTTTTTCCAAATCCACTATTGAATTGTTTCTTACTGCGTAATGTTTTGAGATAGTTTTGTTTGATAATGTCTAATTTAATTTAAATTATAATTATCCTTTCTGCTTACATTGTCCTTCGAAATCACTACAATTGCCTAGATAACATTGTTCTCCCTCTATTGATAAAATGGAAAATTTAGAAGATTAATTTAGATATAGATGAAGAATAAAAGGATCTCAATATGTACTCTATTTTATTAGAAATAAGTACATGATAAAAATAGCCACTTGAAGGGGAAAAGTGAAAAACAGTAGGTTATTTTAATTTCATATTACAATAACATAGTAATAAGTGCTTCCTTTACGTGACAGTGCATATTTTGTGCATATGTATTTTATGACAATTGATCAGAAGTAACATTTTCTTCAACTACGCTGGCATTCTATTTTGTATATATTATTCAATGTCTTTTTTTTTTTTTTTTTAAACAGCCAATGCCAGTCTGCTTGGAGGAGGTGGTGGTGAGTACTGAAATCACTTAAAATATATTTTAATTACAATAATCATATTTAGTAAATTCTATGACACTTTAAAGGAAGTTAAATTTTCTATTGTTATTAACTACAAAACATTAATATTCCAGAACATAGTTTACTATTTAGAAACAATAGAGATAAGTGTGTTATAATTGATTCACAAATATATTGAACGTTGCTTTTCTTTTTGTCAGACTTTGTGTTTATACTTTCGTTATAAAATGCAACTGTTAACTCACATACCATGGGTGACAGATTCACGTTTAATATAAGCTCTCAAACAGTGATACGTTTGGAGGCTATGGTGTTTTGTTTTAAACATAATGTCTTTTTGTTTGTTTTTTTGAGTCTGTAGCCTGTGAGCTTAATATGTCAACCACTGTGCAAAATAGAAAAAAAAGCTAATATTGGTACTTGGCTTTTCTTGCTTGAATACTGGGAACAAGTGAGCAAGGTGAGAGAAGAAACAGAGATGCTTGCACTGTTTTTTATGCAAAATCTTATAACCAACTACATTTTTATGTTTAGGCTATAAAGAAGAAACCTTTCAGAGCTCCAGTATACATATTATAGTTGGGAGAAAGAGTTAGGTAATAGAATATAGGGCCCTTTCTATATAGGATCCAGATAGATAGACAAGGTAGATTTGAGTCTTTTTCCCTTCCTGACGGGCCTTGCTTATTCTTTCCATATACAGGGTGTACATAGGTAGCATTGCGCAGAGCTGTAGGCTTTCAAAAAAATTGTTGAAATAAATTGTGCAGAGTGTTGATTTTCTTATCAGATATATTTGGGTTTTAAGAAAACTAATATAATTATTAATATAAAGGAAAATTAAATTTGAGTTTGCCTAAACATATTAATTTGTAACAAATGACACATTAGCTAGAAAATTTATGTATTGCTTTTGATTATTTTTAAATTGTGACTAGTTATATCAGTTGAAATCATTTTTGTTCCTCATAGATGGGGAAACTGGTGGCTTAACAGAAACAGAATTTTGAACAGAAACAGAAGTAGTCTAGTTGTAGACTGGAATGGTTGTAATTTTATTGCTTCATCAAGAATTCAAGGTCTTTCTTTTCTCTTCCCTCCTATTGTGTGTCTTCCTTACCTCAGGGGTCAGGAACATTGTTGGTACTCTAACTGTTACAAGTACCATGCAGGTTGGGAGGAGCAGAAAAGACATTTTCTTTTCTTTTCTTTTTTTTTAAATACAGGACCCAAATATGAGTTCATTTTCTTAAAGTAGATTTTCCTGAAATTCATTATTACTCTTGAACTTGATCAAATATTCATTCATGGCCTGTAGTCTTTGATTTTCGATTCTGAGAAGCCTTGTGCTCATTTAGGGAAACAGTGTTCTGTTTACTAAGGAGGAAGTGGGGAGTAAAGGTCAAGGTAAATAATGAATCTCAAGTACTGTCCCAGTGGTGGCTTTTATAATGTCAAGTTGCTCTGATTGCATGTAACCATGCACAATTGGTATACAGACTCAATTTGGTGTTGGGCTTGTGTTTCTTGATTCCTCTGTTCTGTGTCAAGACGAATGCTACAAATTTTTAGCAATAGTAAGACATTTGGAAATAGATTATTTTGAAAGAAAACATTTTGTTTACTTGAAGCATATACTTTATTGCCTTCCTCTAGATTGTTGATTTTACTAAATTTGCCATAACTTCTGATTTCTGAATTCTAAAAGGAGCAATTTAGCACCATTATAGAGATACTTACAATAATTAAAGATGGCTGTAATTTTTTTCATTATAAGTAGACTATTGACAGGCTTAAATTCATTTATGCATTTCTAGGATGTCAAGATTGCTTTAAAATACATATTTGATTTTTGGAAAGCTACGTTTAAAATTAAATTTAAGGAATATTTTTAGACTTCTCTGCAGTGAATTTTGACCTTCTGATTGTATGGCAAATCTTTTTAATCCTCCCAGTGATATTTGTAAAGTAACAGCTAGTAATCATCCAATAAGGAGGAATTGAATTGATGTAATTGTGCTAGATTTAATCAACGATTCTTTTTACTGAATTGAATTAATGTCCTTTTAAGGACCTCTAAGAGAAATGATTTTTTTCAAACAATTTGATCATGAAAATTTTAGACTACATACAAAAATAATGACAGGAACTTAAGTGCCATTTTTCATGTCCTCAGGAGGGCTTTCCCCAAATTCTATATAAGTAGTACTTGATTGGAAGATTTAGAAAAAAACCCATTACATTCTATTTTGTATTGTACACAAAATCTTAGCATATTGTTGTCATTCAAGTGCTGGCCACCAAAAAAGGCTCTCCCAAAGAAAAATTAATGATGGTCACATATCATCTTCTTAGTCTTGGTTTTACAGTGTAAAAAGTGTGTTGCATTGGTGGGAATTTTCATCTTTGGAATTTAGAGATCCATCTTTCTATGAAATAATTGTTATCAGTTGTAATTCATTGTAATGAACACAGGTGATGTGGTCACATTCAGTCATTTTGATAAAAATGCCTACAGAGATGACCTGTATTTTCTAAATGCATTAAAGGTAGAAACATATGTTACTTTCTCAACTGAATATAAAGCTGGCAAACAGTGACTGTGCTTTACTTTTCAGAGAACCTTTACATGAATGTTGAATTTCTGAGGATTTTTGGTGCCTAGAAGCAAACTCAGGACTTTGTGCTTGCCAGCCAGGTGCCATGCCACTGAGTTATATCTCTAGCCTTCTATTATTATTATTATTATTATTATTATTATTAATTATTATTATTATTTTTGTTTTTGTATTTAGTACAAGGTCTACATGGTCTGTTAACATAGATCAGACTCATAGTGATCCTCCTGTTTTCAGCCTCCCAAGAGCTGGATTACAGGTGCACACCACCATGCCCAGTCACAATTGCCCTCTTGGTGAGTCCTGGGGGTGTGGCTGGTATGGCATGCAGGAGACTGAATCCAGGCTGCTGTGCTCTGCCTAAACAGGCACTTTAGTTTGCTGAGCTATCTGGCCAGCCCTTACGTTTTTATTTTAAAGAGCAAAAACAATACAGAATTTCAAAACAAGGTGATAGGAAGTTAACAATAGTTATTGTAGTGCAGATTGTTATCTTCATTGTATTTGCTTAGATTAGCAGATGTAGGCTTGCAAAATTAAACAAACAGTATAAGCACTAACTGTTCCTTTCAAAAAACTAATAGAAATTAGTAGTACAATTATTGTACCACATACATATTTCTCTTCCTTCTTTTCTCCACTCCCTTACCCCAGTTGTTTACTTCTTTTGAGCAGTTTCTTTTCTTTTTACAATATGTCTTATACCCTTTGGCTCTTACTTATTTGGATCTGTTTCTTACACTATAGAGACTATTTTTTTTTTTTTAAGTTTCCATGTTTTTCCTAATACTATCTGGTAAACTTGTATCTACACTGGAATATATATTGGAATATATATTAGTGAAGCAGGTACATTTTATTTTCTCTTTGAGTCCTTTTTAGCCAGGGCAGGTTATATGAGGTGTGATTGAAAACCATGGTGAACATTTAAATGTTTAAAAAATTATTAAAGTAAAAGATATATTGATCTTACTTGCCATTAATCTCAATGAAAATTACTCACTGCTATTAATCTTCCTAAAAATACTTCACTTTGTTTCAAACACACTTACCCCAGCATTATTGCCACGTTCTGAAGCAGTTCTGGAAGTCCTCTTTGGCAGCCATCTTTAATTGTGCTGTTGTGGCTGCCAGGATGTCCTGAATGGATTCAAGATGTTTACCTTCATGGTCATTTTGACCTTAGGGAAGAGACAAGTCACATGCTGCCAAATCTTGTGAATGAGGAGATGAAGCTCACGCTGTAGGGATCTGGGGCTTGCATTTCTGTTGGATGGCACTCAGTAACAATGTCCTCCATATTTTTTTCACACTTATAAATATACTCAGAAAGGAAGATTTACCATAGTGCTTCAAAGAATGAATGATGGAATGAAGGTGTTCAAAGCAAGGGGGAGCGTTTTGAGGAAGAAAAGGTGATATGCCTTTTACTGTAACATATTTTAAAATATTTACCTTGTATTTTGATCATATGCCATATAATGCTATGGTGGGAAAAAAACCCACCTTAAACTCTTAGTGGTTAAAAAAATTAAAATTCATTCCTTTCCCACATTTTTGTCTCAATAGGATACCCTACTGGTACTGTCTGGAGGGCTTAGGCTGTTTCTAATTTTTAGCTCCAACATGTAACATATTATAGAACAGGAAACTGAGCTAGAGGATCTTATGGGATATATTTATACAATGGTTATAGAAATGACCTGTTCTACCTGTTTTAATGGTCAGAATTCAAGCAAGGAATTCTCAAATGTAAGTATAGGTATAAGGAAGGCTGGGGAAAATGGAATCTTCCAGAGTTTTCAAGAAGATGTGCTACTTAAAACACATGGCACAGTCTTCAGCATAGTGCTTATGTCAGGCCATTATGACTTATAGTTATTAGTGGTATTTTAATGGCTGAGAGAAATATGACTTAATGATTTTGGTTACATCCTCAAGATTACTTAGCTTATAAGGTGAATTTTTTTTTTCAGCCCCAGCATTTGAACTCACGACCTTGCACTTGCCAGGCAGGCACTAGTGCCATGGAGCTATCTTCTCAGCCCCTATAAGGAGAAATTTTAAATGAGAAGGTACTCCTTCCTGCTCCAGAGCCTTTTTACTTGCTTTTTAAAAAAAATATTCTTCTACTTTTCAGGTTTGCTTTTTCTACACAGAACCAGGTTACTCTGTTTACACCAGGAAAAATACATGAGGGACTAGAAAACATGCAGCTATGGTGTAGAAGATTCTGTCCTTGATTTATTTTTACAAGTCTGAAGCTTTATTGATAAGACGAAGGTAGATGAACTGGTACTATCTTACAGGAACTTTGGATAGTTTCCCAGATTCATATACATTTTTTGAGTATAGTTGAGACTTTTTTGTATGTACATTTGAGGCTTAGCCTTAGAAAAAAAATGGATTTTAAATACATGTGTACCCATCTATAGTAGGGCTGTTTCTTATGTACCAGGTCCTGCAACATTGGTACTTTTGGAATACTCAGTAAGAAAGAAATAATTCTAGCCAAAATACACTATGTAAAGAAGCACAATTAGGGGGAAAAACAGGATTTAAGAGGTAATATTTCAATTTTTTTCAGATTATTATATGATAGGAAAAGAATTTACAACCGCTTCTTTACATAATTTCATTTCTTTTCATTTCCATTTATTCAATAGTTAGCATAAAACTGGGATCTGATGATTGAACTCAAATTGGACATAGTTTATGGGATTTGCTTTTCCCTATAGTCTATCAAAGCACCTGAGGCATAATGTCAGACATCTAAGTGACAATTCTTGATAGAGTGAAAGCCAGTGTATGCTTTTATACATCTAGCTGTGTGATTGTTTTTTAAATCAGCTGTCATGCATAATAGAAACCTAATGATAAGAAACATAACTATTTGAATCAATATGTTAATTCTGTACCTTCTCCTTGACACTATTGTATGGCATACTAAGTTTAAAAAATTTTTAAGTCTAAGAAAGCACTGCTAAATAAAAATAAATAAATAAATATATAAGAGCTCAGGATGTAGCTCAGTGGTAGAAGTCTTGCTTTGCATGCAGAAGGTCCTAGGTTCCATCTCTAGCCCCCCCCCCCGCCAAAAGACCCAGCTCCAGTTGGAATGACTGGAAGGTATTTACTTACAATAATAAAAGCAAGGTATATACTATGGGCCTTCCCTATCCCAGAATGCTTCTTGCTCTCCTTTGTTCTTTAAAGTAGGCACAAAGATTGGGAAGATCTAGTGCCTTCACATTAGTAGCTGTTCCTCAGAACTCTCTTATTCCTTGTTTGGACAATTCTTGTTGTTGAGAAAATTACTAATGTTTATTTATTGATATCCATTTACACATTAGCACTATATGCAAAGTAACAAAATGCCTGCAACAAAGAGGGGAATTCTAAACTCTTTGCTGCCATGCAGTAGACACCAAGAACACACACCCGGCATCCATTTCTGCACATAGGTATGCATATGTGCACATGTTCATCTCTATTCATTAAATGAATATTAATTGAATCTGTGAAATATTAACTTCTCTCTGTCAGTTTTGACTATTGATTTGGCAAGAAATGTAGGCTTTTCCTTGTGGCTAGTCATGGTCCCTGTTCAGCTGACCTGTGGGAGCAGTTATAATCCCTCACATTCTCTCAGGCATTTTAAGAATTCTGGCATAGATCATTTGAATTAAAATGGTATCCTAACATTAGCCGAGTGGGCATTGGATGACTTTTTTAAAAGGCAGACAATTATCTTTTCACAAAAGTCCAAGTTGATACCTAGAATTCTTTTTTTTTTTTTTTTTAATTTTATTTATTTATTTTTTGCTTGTTTCAGATCCTTTATTTGTTTATTCACTCATTTTTATGGCCGGCTCAGCCCGCCCTGAGAGCAGGGCTGGCGCAGCATGTGGTGCCGGGGATCGAACCGCGGTCCCTGAAGCCGCCCAAGCTTTCCCAAGCAGGCACTTTAGACCACTGAGCCATCCTGCCGGGCCCCTAGAATTCTTAACATATAGAGCAACATACTTAAACTGTCTTTTCTGTTTGAGGAAAATGTTTTCATACGTTACTCTTTGAATAGTTTCAAGCTAGATGGAGTGCGTTCTCACTCTCCTTCCATACACAGAACGTATTTCCCTGTACATATATGACTCTACTACTTAAAACCGCCACAGTACCATGTCACTCTTGTTAAACCTCCAGATGTGCTCAGGCCCCAGCCATTCTGTGAGCAGTCTAGGAGAATAGAAAGCAGTGAGAGACTTAGATAAGTTAACCAAGGGAGGTGTTGGGGGTTGTGCCTCAGGGGAGTTGGCCGGGGCATGGTCCGTAGTGAATTAGCAGCTGGCCCACACCTGCAGGTGTAGGGTCTCAGCCATGAGCATGAGTAGTCATCTCTGATGCCTGAAAGAGAAGTGTGGCAGAGGAAGACAGGGACTCTGGCTTTTTTGCCTAGATAGGGAGCAGAGCTGCAGGAGGGGATGTGATTCTAAGCCATGAAAAATAAAGCTTAAACCTTGACTGCCTCAAGCGGGATTGATTCTGGAGATTGTTGATAGTTAAGTGTGCTGGAGAGCTGAGAAAGCTCAGATGGGAGGAAGGACATTAGAGGTGGGGTGGGCTTTGGAGTCTAAGATCCAGGCCAGTTCTGACATTTGGTTAGTCACAAGCTAACCTTACCTCCCTTCCTTCCTTCCTTCCTTCCTTCCTTCCTTCCTTCCTTCCTTCCTTCCTTCCTTCCTTCCTTCCTTCCTGATTACCTCCTCACATCTAGTCTTAACAGTGAGGCAGCAAAGAGTTTTAGGATCCAGTGAAATTAGAGTTGTATTTTCACATTAAATATCTTAAGAACTGAAGGGGTTTTTCGTGCATGAAACCCTTCTCTCTCTCTCTCTCTTTAGTGAGCAGAACATATTTATTGAGAAAAAGAAAGCTCCTGTCTAAGAGAGACATGTGGAAGGGCCTGAGTGGGTGTCACCCCAGAAGCTATCTCTTCCAGGGACTTTTATAGAGGACTAGACATGGAAACTCGCTGAGATGGGTATGAGATGGGACAAAGAGTATGGTCAGCCAGTGAGATTATGAGCACCATTGCTCAGGTAAAAATTGATTAACACTGAGGTCTAGTGGATAAGCAAGTCACATAGCAAGTAGGCAAGAACACCACCTATTGGGCTTGGGCTCTAGACTCTTTCCAGGGTTTTTTAAGGTGATTGACACTTATTTAGCATATCAATCCCTGATGCCCACCTTTAAGGAAGTATGTAGTTGCTTTTGTTTACTCTTCTCTTGAGATCTGGCCCATGTCAGAGGAGTGTCTGTCTCTAGTTGGAAAGTCTCTTTGTCTTCCATGCAATCCTTGAGGGCCTGGAACTTCCAAACAGAGTCCATGTGTCTTTTTCTCTATGACCTAAAATGGATAGTCCGATCTTTAGATGATTCTGATAAGTGCATTGATGTCTTTAGAGAAATTACTCAGACTGATCATTGTTAATCTTAAACCAAACTTTAACTTAAGAGGTGGCATTATAAGCTGTTATTACATTTTGAGATAAATATGATTTTGTTAATTTTAATGAGATAGCCAGTGGAACTACCTGTTGTCACAGGAGCCCAGATAGATCCCTGCTGGCCTAAAAGCCAGACAGATGATTGGATAAAAGACATTTTCTAGTGTGTATTCTTAAAGGCCTAAGAACCAAGACCAAGCCTTCTAGGTATTTTAAATTTTAGCTATTTACCAGAAAGAAGATAAACACTCCTCTCATCTCTTAAAATGTTTAGTAGAGGCACTGGTGAAGCATACTTTGTGAGATGTTAATCCAATAGAGTGACAGATGATGCTTACAGATAAGTTCATCTTACAGTCAGCTCAGTATTAGAAAAGAGTTACAAAAGAGTTTTGCTCCAGATAACTCACTCTATACTTTATAGGACACTAAGAAAACAATTTCCTATAATTAGGACTGGAAAAACCCAGGGAGAGATCAAGACTGGCTGCCTTTGTTGCAGCCTCAATACAGACCCTAGCTCTGATTCTCTGGGCTCCAAGAAGAGCTGAACAATGATGAGGTTCATCTGCTACCACCATCAAAAGCCAGGCCAATGTAAGAGGGACTGCCTTAAGAGGCCCACAAGCCGTGTCCTGTCTGTCAAGGCAACTGCTAGAAGTGAGACTGCACTCTGAAGCACAGGCCACAGAGCTCAGACTCAGGTTCCCTGATGGTCCAGTAGGACTGAAGGGCACTGGCCTGCCTCTTCCCTCTGGCTGGACTGCAGAGCCTTCTGGCTGCACTTGCCATTTCCACAGAGGAGCCCTTAGTAATCATAACTAGAGAGAAACCCAGCCTATTGGTGGACATTGGCACAGATCTCTTTGTTCTTCTCCAACCCTAACTTTTCTTCCAGTTGTTATACTTCAATAGAAACAGACTTTAAAAGACATCTTGCTAGAGTTGTAACTGAGATACTGCACTGTATTCCAGTTGCTAACCAATCAGAATTATATTAAAGACTGGTTTTTACAAATATAATATATATATATATATATATATATATATATATATATATATATTGTTCATGTACAAATGACTTAAAAGGCATTTCTATAGTTAAAACTTCTTTTAAGGAAAGCTAACATTCTGGAGTGGACAGGGAAGACTTCCTGAAGAGGTGACTTTGGAACATTGTTAAACATTGAATAGCAGCTTTTAGAAAACAAAGGAAATATGCCACTCAGACCCAGTTCTGACCACTTAATATAAATACTGTTCTCTGCTGTAGCCAGCCTCCTCACTGTTCTGCCAGAATATTATCTAGCACTTGGCTAAAGAGTTTCTTCTAACAGTTCAGGAATACCATGGTAGGTAGGAAGAAAGTGAAATTGTTAGAAAAGAACTGCAGATAGCAACTCTGGTGTCATTGGTTCTGGCCCAAAGTGCCATCAAGCCACCTTGGGCAGTTTGGTCATCATCACCAACATAAACTACAGTGCCTTGCCTTCTCCTGCTTATCAACCTAATGACATCTTTGAAGCTGACCCAACCAGGGGATTTCTAGCATGTCCTCCTCACTCAATACGTGCTTCCTCTAGTTCTTGTCCTGAGAAGCTTACCCTAGCTTTGCTTACCTTGTCAGTGAGCTTTTCACATAGTTTTTTGGATAGAAGTAGATGGGGAGAGGGGTTCAAAATATGAGCCAGTCTGCCGTGAACACTCCTAAAGTAATGGCCATTCCAACGACGTGCCTTGTTGACTCTGACTATAATTTTGGAATAGTATGCTCTCTGTATCCTAAAATTAAAGTTTAAAGTTATTTATCAGATTTGCTGTGTATTCACTGCCCATTTTAAGTGAAACTTCCCAACTAAAAACCCTGTTGAAGAATCATCCCTGTACAATAATTAGTAATGAACATTTCTTCCTTTCGTAGCTATAGCTGACTAAACCTACGAGGGTATATTCACTGAGTAGGACATAAAGTAGGAAGTTTCTTTTTCATCTTTAGAATCCTGACAATTTCTATCATACATAAAAGGCACTGAGTAAATATTTTATTATAAATTTGAAATATTACTATCACTCATCCTGGATTCTCAATATGGTTGGATAGTTTGATTTTCTCTGCCTTGGTGTCTGAAGTTAATCTCTTTTATTAGTGATTTCTAAATGAAACAAATCAAAACTTCAATAGTGCTCATAAAAGGCAAACCGAGGATCATGTACATATTTGTACAGTGGTTATTTTAGTCATTGTATTATCTTTATGCTTGAAAAATGTATTAACCAAGATCTTATAATTTTCATTAAATAAATTTTCTTTCCATGGGAAGAGAATGATATATATCAATATCAATATCTATATATGCATATTTCACAAATCATTTTCACAAATACAGAGAATTTATATTCATTAAATCAGATAGAAAAGATAAAATGTTCTTGTTTCATTTATGCCTCACGATATTGCTTTGTAGTTTTTTGATAGTTTGATTTTACTTTATTAGTAATTTGTCTTTTACATAGTAGAAATAACCCATCAATAGTATCATAGATTTCTTTGTTCAATTGTTCAGTTTTATGTAGGATGTGTCTTTATACTCCTAATTAGATCTCTTTAAGTTCATTTGTTTACTTTTTGCTCTGAGTTCCAGGGTTCACATTTTAAAAGTTAGTTCCACAATTCCTAAGTATTATATTACTTTTATATATTTATAGCATTATAATTTTTTAAAAATATAGCATTGAAGTAATTCTTTCATTTAAAAATAATAATTACTTTAAATGTAAATATTATACATTGTAATCAGAAACCAAGATGATTTGATTGCATGAAAATAGAAAATAAAACTATATTTTCAACTAAGACACATTTGATTCAAAGCAGAAATGGATGAAAATATGAGTTGGCATAGCACAAACATAGCAAAATCAAAATATATTTTCTACAAAGGGCAAAGAAAAAAAGGGATGAAAATATGTGCAGTGTAAACACTGGGAGTTGGTGCAGCTACACTAACATTGGACCTGAAAATCTTTACATCGAGATATGTTACTTAAAATAAGGATAATTTAAAAGATAAATTCATGAAGCCAAATCTGACAGAAGTGAAAAGAGAAATAAAACATTTAGTAATAATGATTACAGATTTCAATGTCCTTTTCTCAGGATAACTGAATAATTAAATTGAAAAGTGCATTCTTTTTCTTAACAATTGCTTAATTGAATGAATAATTGAAGGTAGACATAAAATCAGACATAGGCAACTGCAACAATGCCACTGACTAACACAGTTTGACTGATGTATGAAATGGCCCCACAATTGACTTCAGAATGTATATTCTCAAGCCCAAGTACTGTGCTTCTGGGATAAATAATAGGACAGACCAAGCAAGAAAAATAGATGATGCTAATAAACAGTACAGTTGAAAAAAAAGAAGTATGTGCCCTGACTGTAAAGAATTTTTAAAAATTAAAAGGGATTACTTGAGCTACTTATTCCAAAATATTTATCAAATTAGATAGGATAAACATATTCCTAGAAATATATAAACCAGACTCAAGAACATGGGAAAGACAAGGCTGAGAATTAGATCCACAGAGGGGAGAAGTTCTTTGAACGGTTTCCGTGTATACAATGGAATCTCAGGGTCTAGGTGCAGGTTTGCCGCAACCTAGGAAGACCTTGCAGAGGACCTAGGAAGGACCCCAGCTTTCACATAGGGCTTGCCTTTAAGCCCAATGAGAACAAAAGGTGAACGTAAGGCAGAGGTATAAACTGACTGAATAAATGCCAACAAGAGATTAATTTCATTACCCTTTCTTTTTTTCTTTTATTTTCCCTCCCTCCTCTCCCTTCCATTCTCTTTCTTCCCTTTTCCTCTCTCTTACCCCTTCCCTTTTTCCTTCCTTCCTTCCTTCCTTCCTTCCTTCCTTCCTTCCTTCCCTGCCTCCCTGCCTCCCTGCCTTCTCCTTCCCTTATTCCTTTCATCCTTTCTTCTTTCTGTAGACAATTAAAATCACTAGTGGTTTCTAAGCTAGTGAAACTGAAATCTCAGTGACTACACATGAGAAAAATTATAGTTTAGAATTATGAGGGCCAAAGAGATATCTCAGTGGACTAAGAGCCTGCTTTGGCAAGCTCAGTGACGGGGGTCAGTTCCCATCCCGCATGCTGTACTGGCTCCTCCCCCAGGGCACACTGAGCCTCCAACAGAGTTTGGGACTGGAGGCGCAAGCCTGCAATCCCAGCACTGGGAAAGCTGAAAACAGGAGGATCATTATGAGTCCAAGCTGCACATGAAACCGTATACCAAATGTTTAAAAATAATTTGGAATTATTTAAATATAGACCAAAGAAAAATTGGACCTAGGCCTGCCCTGGAAGTGGGGCTGGTACGGCATGTTTTGCGAAGGAGTGAACCTCGGTCCCTGAGGCTGCCTTAGCTTGCCTAAGCAGGCACTTTAGACTACTGAGCTATCTTGCTGGTCCCCAGAACGTATTTATTAGGGGAAAGAAAGATCCTATCGAGAGAGGCAGGAGGGTTGTCCCGAGTGGGAGGTCACTAAAGTTAAGAAGGACTTTTTTTTTTTTTGACTGGCTCAGGCTGCCTTAAGGGTGAGTGTGGGAATCAAACCACTGTCCCCTGTGCCTGACTGGGATTGCCTGTATAGGTACCTAAACCACTGAGCTAACCCAAAAATGCCTCTATACTGGATATTTTTAACACTGTCAAACACATGCAAATGAAAAGTACTATCAGCTAATATGGGTACATAAAAGATACTTTTTCTGTTAGCTTAGTACTTTTTAAAATCTCTGTTTCTGTGTCCATGCTCACATCCTTGTCTGTCTTTCTCTGCCTTTTTTCATTGTTATTACTACATTTTTTATTCTACATAGATTTAAAATTAGAATAATATTATTTCTTGTAATATATTCAGAATTATTCAGCAGAGGAAGAAGCAGTTGTGTCTTATATCAACTAATTATATATTGGATATTTTCTAGTACTTGGATATATAAAGATAAAATACCATTCCTTCCCATTAGTATATATTAAAGTATATATTATATCTTCATAAAAACAATCACATGATGAACAAAATTGTGTGGTATGGGCTGGGGAGATAGCTCGGCAGTCTAAGTGCCTGCCTGGCAAGCTCAAGGACCTGGGTTCAATCCCTGGTACCACATGCTCAGCTGGCCCTGGAATCCCGGGCATGTCTTACCAGCCACTGAAACCAAGCATGGTGGCATAACCTTGTCATCCCAGCACTGGGGAAGCTGAGATAGGAAAATCACTATGAGTCTGCGAAGCAGAGTGAGACCTTGTAACAAATAAATGAATAAGTAAAAGATAAAAAATAAAAATAAAAAAGTGTGATGTGTATTATGCAGTGGTTATACTTAAAAGAATTGGTGTTCAGTGTCAGGGACCAGGTCCTGGTCCAAGAGCATGCCAGGCAAGCACTTTATCACTGCCTTGCATCCTGACCCAAAGGAGCAGTGTCTGCACCCAGATTCCTTGGATTTATTTGCAGGCATTGTTTCTAATCAGTTATTGAGGTGACTGTGATCTTGGTCAAGTTAACTCACTTTTCTTAAGTGAGAAAAGCCTCCATTCTGAATTCTAGGGGGAAAGGGTGGGTACCAAGAATTGAACCCAGGGCCTCACACTTATCAGGCAAGCATCATGCCTCAGAGCTAAATTTCCAGCCCTCCATCCCTCATTCCTTTACCTTTTTTTTTTTTTTTAAATATATTTGCTACAGGATCTCACTATGCTGCCTGGACTCATAGTGATCCTGCTGTTTTCAGCCTCCCCAGCACTGAGATTAGAGGGGTACGCCATCATACCCAGTCTCAGTGGCTAGCTCACCCATGGGCAGGGCCTGAACAGCATGTAGAGCCAGGGATTGAACCCTGGCCTCTGTGCTTGCCTAAGCAGGTGCTTAGTCCGTTGTACTATCTCACTGGCCCCATTCCTCATTTCTAATGATGTTGAAAATGCTTCATATTTCTCAGGTTTATATGATAATTAAATGACAATACAAATTAAGTGCTTAGATTAGTCTTGGGCACATTTCAAAAACTAAGCAAATATTGTCAATTATTGTTTATTATTAACATGATGAATTAAATATTTTGTAATTAGATTCTTACTTAGAACGCCTACTGATTTTCTACTGTTACATAGTTTAGTCTATAAGTCTGAGATAGTTAATATATTTATGTTTAGATATTCAAACATTTTTTAAATGACAAATTTTATTTCAAGCATATGTATTTACATTTCCTTAAAATCTATATTAGCTCAACTATTTGAGCTGTTTGCAAATAAAAGTAAACTTTTGCTTCTGTGTGTATGTGTTTTGAGACAGGGTTTCACTGTGCAGTTCAAACTGACCTTGAACTCTCTTTATAGCCTAGGCTGGCCTAGAAATCAAAGTGTTCCTCGTTTCAGCCTTCTGAGTGCTGGAATTACAGATATGTGCCACCACATGTAGTGGAAAGTTTGCATTCTTACTTTAAAATTATTTAATACTATAGTAGTATATAATTTTATTTCCTTAGAAAGTAAGTAGTGGTAGTTAGATTGTGTAGATTTATAGCAGCCTTTTGAATTTACTCAAAGTTTGGTTGGGATATGTAGTCAGATTAAAAGTGCTTTTATTTAGGCCTAATTTTAAAGACAATAAGAAACTATATTGAAAAGAAAATGTCTTTCAAGTGCTTAAAATATACTGTATAGTTGCTTGGTAAATAGTTTTAAATATTTCTTGATTAATAAAATAATAAAAAGAGAAACATATAAAAATAGTAGGTGCTTAGCTTACAAATTCCAAAACTAAACAGAGAAAATTTATTTATTTTTTCTTTATCTCATCTCCATAAGGAATGTGAGATTGGAATATTGCCAGGTTTTAATTCTTCTCTCTTTGAATATTTTGGTGTCATTAAATGAGCATAACTACTTTCAAGATTATGCTGGAAATGATGGGATGACATAATGACCTTGGAGCGAGTTTTGTCCTGTCTCTGGAGAACTTGTAATTGTATTGTGCTTATGGAAGAAGATGAAGGGGAAGAGATGTACAAATGGAATATCCCTTCCTCGGACTCCCTAGTCACATCACACCTTTTATTTTCTTTAGGGCACAAAGAACATCAACCTGGTTTCCTTCTTCCATATCTATTACTTATTTTCCCCTTAAGTGCTTTAAATGTATTTTTTCAGTCATTCTGTTTATTTCAATGTTAATTTTAGAAAGAAACCCTAAGGCTAAAGACATTGTTTTTAATAACCTAATGTCATAGTACAATTACTGAGAAAACATAGGTGCAGGGAATAGAATGGGTAGTGTGAGACCCATTCGACAACTGTAGGTTGAGAAATTTTTGTTGTTATGTTTTCTAAGTCTGACGCTAATTTACCTTATCTGTGTGATGATATGATGGCTCTCTTCCTTGCCATGTTTGAGATGTTTGGCAAGACAGAATGAAAAGATCTCCAGGTCTTAACTACTATAGAACTTGTTTTTTCTTAGAGCCGATGATTTATTTTGTTATTGAGGAAGTGTGTTTATATAGTGAGGTTGAAGATAAGGATTATTTTAAAACTATGGACATGTATAGGTTAAATATAATAAAAATATATGGACAAAAAGTCTTTTGGAAAAATAATCATTTCTGGTCTGTCTAGTATTTATTGTCTTTTGGGATTATTTTAGTCTTGAAAATGACTTTCAATATACTCATTAGAGATAATCTAAACTATTACTTTTGCCCAATGAATAAGTTCTAAAAGATATTTTGACTTACAAAATTTAGTTAATTTTAATCTCTACTGTTGTAATGTTCAAACACTATATTGAGTTAAACACTGTAAAAAAGGGCAACTCCAAAGACTCAAACTAGTTTTTAGATTTTGTACTATAAATATCTTCATATGCATCATGCAAGTTGATAACATTAAAAAAGTTATAACTTATTTGTTTTAATTATCTCCCCTGGGACAGTGCTCTAACAATTGTGGAGTACTGTAAGATTTTATTATGTGTAGTGTACAGTATTCATAGATCCTCTATACCACCTTGCTCCAATCACTGCCTACATAGTGCAGTAAAGAGGTAGTTTCTTTCAACCTATTTCTTATTTAAGCCATATAGTCTGAGGGAAAAAGGATGAAGACTTAAGTTGGATTTAAAATGAAATGGAGAGTTAATGAAATAGGGAAATACAGAAAGTCCTGTCCAGTTGGCAGAAATTTTTGAGGATACAAATAAGAGGGAGACTGGAGGTAAAAAGAAGCAAAAATGCGTTTGCGGGGACTAGGGTATCTATGAAGGTACATGCATTGTGATTATCAGCTAGTTTAAGTAGGAGGCTCCTCCCCAAATGTAGGATGTATTTATTTTATTTATTTATTTATTTATTTATTTTTTTTTGTTAGGACCGGGGTTCAAACTCACAACCTTGCACTTGCCCAGCAGGCGCTTGTGCCTTGGAGCTATCTCCCCAGCCCCTGTAGGATGTATTTAAAGAAAAATTAAATTTAAAGAGAAATTTGAGAGTGGTTTTTAGAAGTGCATAACAAGCAAGTTGTCCTTTGTTTCATTCCATGTGGAAGCACTCTCCATCTGTCATCTAAAAAGAAAGAACATTGAATTCCTAGAATGAGGGTGTTCCCACTGTCAGAATAAGGAGCTGTAGTGTGTGGATAATAACAGGGAGTTGGATGTGAAAGATGAGATGAATGTGTAGACTATCATAGGCTTATAGACATGTTAAGCTAAAGAAATGAGAGAAATACTGGCGAGGAAAAGTGGATGGAGAAAAAAAAAATCATCCAATAAAGATTCTAATTACTTCTACATTTGAAAATGAGTACAGGCTTATGAGTTAAATCTGACTTCCTAGAAGCTAGGAAAACTTCAGAAGTCATGTTTCCTGGTGGGCAAAGCAGAGGACAGGAGCTCTAGTCACTGGGGTTGTTATTGTCTATTTCTTGGATATAATCTTACTTGGCCCAAGAGGAGACTCCTGTCTGACACCAAGTTTGTCTGCCTGGGCCTCACTTTATGTGGTTCTAGAAGTGACAGAACAGAGCTAAAAAAAGGATCTTAATTCATGTTTACTTTCAGATTTTTTTGTTTTTGTTTTTGTCTTGGTTTCACAGTAAAACTACATAGAACCAGGCTCTGAAATGCGATCTGTATACCTGACATCATGCACAAACAACAGCAGATGATGGAATTTCACCTCAGGTCTGATTGTGCACGCAGAAACTTCACAGGCTTCAAATGATTGCTTTTATCTTATACATCGAGAAGCCCATTCAAATGTCCAGGCCTCTGCCAACTTGGCAAGGAAAGTTGGCAAGCGTCCCATGCTGGGTTTCTTTTAGTTTGAAGGTTTTGAAGTGGATCTGAGTCTGGTGAGTGAGGCTGTGATAAATGCTGTGTGGAGTCCTTGTGAGGTCTCTTATTTGTTGACTGTAAGCTTTTCATCATTTGACATGAATGAGAAACATTCCTTTGCAGGGGTATTCCCTTTTTTGTTTCTTTAAAGTTATCTTAGAGAATTGTCATTTACCATATGAACCTATAAATTATATGAGCAAATGCTGCTTTGCCAGCAGACTTTAAAGATACATGGCAAAAGTTAAAACAGCTCCTAGTTGATGAGATTTAAAATCTCTATATAGTAATTAAATAGTTCTATTAATAAGAAAAAAATGCTAGGGCAGCCCTTGCTGTTTGTACTTCTTTAATCTCTCTCAATTTTTTCCTAAGGTTCAAAGTAAATGAATTAATTAGGTAAGGAAAGCATAATTGTGTTAGTTTTCCTAACTGTGTGGTACACTGATGAAAACTTTAAAAATTTAAAGTAATATTTACAAATTGTAGGTGGACCTCATTTTACCATATACTTTTTTAAAAATGAAATTCCCTGGCTGGGAGATGGCTCTGCTACATAAGAATCTGCCTGGCAAGCACAAGGTCCTGTGTTCAATCCCCAGTACAAAAGAAAAATTAAAATGAAATGAAATTCCCAAGCAGAATGAAGAAATTACAGAAAAATGATTACTGTGAAAGTAAAAATGTTACAAAATACTAAAAGTAATGCTTCAACTTATTTCAGTTGGTATGCCTATGTTACTTCTCTATGAATGAAATGATATTAAAACCACATTTTAATGGACTGCTTATGCATTGCACTTCTCAAATCATTCATATATCTTTCAGTGTTCCTTTTGAAATCACTGTTATGATGTTCTAGTACTTAAATAATAATGAAATTATTTAAAATGTTTGTTCTTTCCATTCTTTAGAAAAGCAAAAGGCTCACTAGAATTCTGTGCTATTTTTGTTTTTAACTTTTATGATCTTCTTAGTCAGGATCTTTCCATATAATTCAACTTTTTATTGCCATTTCTGTTTTCTATAGTGTTTTTAGCATTCTTTATCTCAAAGGACTTATAAAATTATTTCTAACTCTTCTGTCACGTTTTGAGTCACTTTTTCTACTCTTTATGGTGTCAAAGACTTTAAGCCAGGGGCAGCAGAGAGGCTTTGAGTCTCTCTGAGAGGTAGAATAATAGGGTACATAATAAGTTTCTTATTAGTAATAGAGAATTATCACCAAGAGGTAGTGTCTTGGCCAAACTCTGATCTTTAGTTTCCTTTGCAGCTAAATAGGAAACTCCCCACAGTTTTCACTAGTTTAAGAAAAAATGTGTCTTTTCTAAGAGTGTTAGTCTTCTCCGTACTGTTTTCCTATCTCTGACTTGTTGCAAAAGACCAAGGGTATACCAATGCAATCGTCTGATGAGTGAAGTAATATGGATTTCTATGCCATTGTGTAGAGAAAATCTGTTCAACAATACATTACATTATTACTGCATGAAAATGAAATAAACTTGTCTTGTGTCATATCTCTGAATATTTTTTCTTTCTTTTTTTAAAAAATGTATTTAGTACATGGTCTCACTGTGTAGATCAGAATCATAGCAATTCTCCTGTTTTCAGCCTCCAAAGCACTGGGGATTACCACACGCAAAACCATGCCCATTCTCAATCATCATCTCAGCTCGCCCTGGGGGCAGGGCCAGCATAGTATGGTGGGGATTGAGCCCCAGTCCCTAGATCTGCCAAAGCAGGCACTATAATTTGCTGAGCTGTCTGGTGGGTCTAGCCTCTGAATTTTTAGACCAACATTAACTTCACTAATGGCTGGCGTGTCTGTTTAAAGGGTCTACTACTCTTTTTGACTCAAGTAAAGCTAGAGAAAAGATGCTGTGTATTGAAAAAATTTTAAAATCTTATGAATGGGAGCAGTCAGCTCTACCCTAAGTTATAGTGAATTTCTTTCACAACTTTCACAAATGGGTGACTATAAAACATAATAAATTTTTGCTATGATGTCCACATTAGGTTTCTGACCTCTTAAGAAATAGAATATGCTTAAACAACATAATATATCTTAAGATATATTCAGAGGTGAGAAGGGAAAGTGTCCTTCATTTAAAAATATCAGAATGAGGAATCAATGATTTAAAAAAAAAATAGGTGTAGGCTCCCATTGAATTAGAGCGAATGAAAACATTAGAAGAAAACTATCAGAAAGAGAAAAAGGTAGAGTAAGATTGCTTAAGAAAATTTTGGAATTATTATGGAATAAAAAATAAAATTCTACAAGATTCAATAGATGGACTTAAGAAGCAAATCACTTTTCTTGTCACACAGACCTTATGGTATAGAAAGTCAGGTAAAAGACATATCACAACAGTGCAAAAATAAAACTAAAGTTCATTTACTTGTAAAAATTACTCTGAAAACCTATGGCAATTATATAGCAGTCTCACTACTAGATACTTATGCAAAGCATAAAAATGCCATGTTATGGGGATATCTGTACACAGGTTCCTGTCAACCTTATTTACAATAGCAAACCTAGAATGATCTGAATATCTACAGATGAATGAAAGGATACAGAAATTGTTGTGGTGCATATCATTCAAATGAGAAATTCCTGGCATTTGTGACAATATTGCATGGGCCTGGTGAATATTATGTTAAGGAAAAAGATACAGAAAAACTAGTTCTGGGTGCTCTCAGTTACATGTGTAATCCCCCAAAAAGGTTAATTTCATAGAAACAGAGAACAGGAAGTTGAGACTTCAGGGTAAAGGATGAGGTTGATTAATGGTTACAAAGTTTCATTTAGAAAAGAGGAATAAATTTTAGTAGTATAATGCATGGCATATTGAAAACAATTAATAATAATATATTATATGTTTCAAAATTGCTCTAAGAGGACACTTTTCAATGATATGCTGGAAGTGGTGGCACATACCTATAATCCCAGCACTTGGGAGGCTGAGGAAAGAGGGTCATTACATGGTTGAGGCAAGCCTGAGCTATATCATCGATTCAAGAGTAGCCTGAATTACGTAGTGAGACTGTCTCCAAAAAACAAACAAACAAAAAAGTGAATGAAGATGCTCATTACACTATCAAAGAAAAACAAAGCCAAGGTTTTGAAGGTCCAGAGGCATGCTGAAAAATGTTCACAACCACAAAAGGAAGAAGGAAAAGAAAAGGAGGAGGAAGAGAAAGAGATGAAGGGGAAATGAAGGAGGGAAGAGAGAGGAGGAGGAGGACGAGAAGGAGGAGGAGGAGGAGGAGATAATCTTGTTTGGAGAAAGGTTTTTTTTTTTTTTGCAAATATAAAAAGGAGTTTAAGATGAGATCATTCTACATTTAGATGATCTAAAACAAAAGGTAGATTTGAAACACAAAAATACACAAGAGAAGAGACATAGGAAGATGAAGACAGACTGAAGCGAAGCAGCTCCAAGCCAGGAGTTATTTAGGGTCACTAGACCCTGGCATAGGCAAGGATGGATTCTCGTTTCCAGAGGGATACAGCCTGGATGACACCTGAGTTTGGACCTCTGGCTTTCAGGAGCCAGACAGTGTGCTTCTATTTTCTTAAACTATGCAATTTTGATAATTAGTTATGGAAGCTCAAGGAAACCAACCTGGTAGGTATTTTTATTGGTGGTAGTAGTCATAATAGTGCAATAACATTTATGTGTACAGTTTTCATTTATTTTTTTTTCTGTATTTTTTAAGAATGAGTCTACAGGGTGTTCATGGTCTCATTGTTAGATTGGACTCTTAGTGATCCAACTTTTTACAGCCTCCCAAGAGCTGGGATTATAGGCATGTGCAACCACACCCAGTCTCAATTGCTGTCTCAGTGCATCAGGCCTGGGAATTGAGCCCCTGGCCCTTCTACCTGCTTGTAGGTGCTTTATTACACTGAGATATTGACCAGCCCAGTGAATGATATTTCATATAAGGCAATTTTTACTGAATCTCATGAAAATTTATTTCCTTTCTCATCAGTGGAACTTGATTAACTAATCTTTTTAGTTTTTCATGTCTCCATGGAAGATTATGTGATTGTAACAAACTAAAACTTCATGGTATGAAGTGAATTGAACTTAGGTTTGTATTGTATTGGGGGAAAATGTCATATGAGGTTTGAGAATTTAGAAACATTGAGAAATATTTGAGAATTATTTGTTTTTTCCCGTAAAATAATTTAAAGTACTTTTTTAAAAAATGTATTTGGTAGTGGTCTCTCTATGCAGCTTGGACTCATGTTGAGCCTCCTATTTTCAGCTTCCCCAGTGCTGGGATTACAGGTGTGATCATGCTCAGTCTTGGTAGCCAGTTCAGCAAACCTGGCAGCAGGGCCAGCATGGCATGGGGTGCCAGAGATCAAACCCCAGTCCCTGCACTTGCCTAAGCAGGGGCTTGGTCTGTTGAGCTGTACTGGCCCTTTAAAGTACTTTTAAATAGCTAGTGAAATAGTTAAATGCCATCTATCTTTATCAGCAAAATAATAACACTGACAATGGTTCTACAAAGAACTGTACATGGTTTTAAAGTAAACCCTGAGGGGATTTGACTGATGTTGGGAGATACAAAAGTTACATGTTTTGCTATACAGGTCTTGCTTTAACTTGACCTTAACCACCCAACATAAAAGTTTAACCACAAGGCATAAAATGTAAAGCTAGATTAGTGTGCTGGGCTGTAAAAGCCTTAAATCAACAGCTTCCAACATTGCCAGTTTTGCCAATAAACCACGGTGAGTATGGAACACTGGATTATGTGTACAACTACTTTCTCTTAGTTCAATGAGAAGAAATTTTTTTTGTACCAATAATGATTAGAAAAATCATCACATCTACATCCTGTGCTCTGTATAACTACTAGGAGGGCAACAATATACATTGTACCAAATGCTAGAAATGTACTACTAATGTGTTTTGAAATTGTCACGTTATTTCTTATTAAATGAAATAATAATAATATATTCTTTTTAACATTGAACCAAACATAAGTCAAATGATATTAACCTATATTAATAACTATAGCACATGTGATATATATGTGTACACATGTATGCAATGCCATGTATTTTATATTTGTTCTACACTTGACTGAAGGTTGGTATTGTTAGAGATCAGATCTATTTGTAAAACCTTATTGAGAACATTTAACTTGGCAAAATGAGTTGGTGTCCATCTGTAGCACATTGAGATGTACATCTGACGATGCTGGGGCTTTGTGCCAGTGCCTGCCTCACCATGTGCAGTTTTTAACTGAATTTTATCGAAATTCTCAGTCAGCTAATAATTGATGTTGTAGATATTTTAACGCTTCATTCATAAGGAGTGTCCACTGTGCGATTGTAGGTCTAGTGACAAGGGTCAGTATGTCTTGACTGTGACATTAAGTCTGCTCCCTGTACCCCTGTCCTCCATTTCTCATCACTTCTCATCTCACCTGGGGTTTGGTCACGGGAGGTAAATTGGGAAATGCTGCTGCACTCTGTGAGGGATCTTCTGGGGATACAGTCCTAAGAATGTGGCATTGTATGGTGCTGTTTGGATTCATAAAAAAGCCAAACCTGAGATGATGACTTCATTATGATCATTTCTTGGATTGTTACTTCAGGGATGAGAGAAAAGAGAGTGATGCAGCAAAAAATAAGTATTTTAATGAGCAGAGTAAAGATAAGGTTAACAAAATGGAAACCCATGCAGTGATCTTACAGAAATGGCCTTGGAATTGCCTCAACCTAGGTAGAAGAAAGCTGAATGCTTATCCATTGACAGCATCCTTCCTTGGAAGACAGTTGACCTGGAAGGTGTTAAGCCTGTGACACTCCCTTTCTTTTCTTAAATATTTGCCAATAGTTGGAGAAGATGAGATATACAGGTGCTTTAGGGTAAGACGCTTTCAGGATATACAAACCTGATGTACCCAGATGAACTCAGGTGGGGAAAGGGGATGAATAGCTGTCAGCAGCGGGTATCTCTGCAGCTCCAGGGATTGTGTAATATTTAGGAATTAAACTTCTGTTTTCTGTAGCTTAAAACTGTTTCACATCAAGACAAAAATTTGGAGATTACACTAGTTGCTCATCCTGCTAATATTCCTACATAAACTGAATGTAGACAAGTCTTATCCTTTTCTCATTTTGCATAATCATTCTTAGAATGTAGAGAGCTGACCCTCTAAGAAATAGTATTTAGTTGTTCACTAGCTCTTCATTACCAGTCATTTCTTACTTGTCTTAGTGATGTCAAAATGATTGGTAATTCAGAGTGTCATCTGATCAATTTATATACCAGCAATATTAGGAGTAGTAGTATCTTCCTGAATGCTTACCATTTCTCACACTATTTTAAGCATTATTCAGGCAATCAGAATGAAATGTGCAGAAGGTACTGTAGTTACCCCAAGTTGCAAATGTGGAACAAAATTTAGGTAAAGAGTAGTTGGTTTCCTAGGATCTCAAGCTTGCCAGAGTGGAGCTTGCAGTCTGAGTAAACTGTTCCGATTCCCTTGTGCACTGCAGAAGACCCACCCTTTTCACATGGTACTCAACTTGAGTTTTGACACCAAGACATGGCTAGAGCATCACTGATCACTGTCCCTAAAGTCTGTGAATCAGTCTGGGAATGGACACTTATTTATTAAAAGTCTTTTGGCTTTTACATTTCCTGTTTTATAAGTCCATTCCTTATACAACATCCTAAATTATATTCAAAAGGCATAAACATTTCATACTGATATCTCTACCAAAAATCCTCAAATGAAATCTCTACACTTAGAGAAAACTCACCTTGGAGCCAGCTTTTGCCTGCCTCAAAATCTTCACCTCTGGCCTCTCTACCTACAACTCTCCCTGCTTTGGCTGTACTGACCTTTCTATTGTGGGCATCTATCACGCTGTTAGAAATTCTAAGACATGACCATTTCCCACTTCCTCCTTTCTATATCCACTCCTCTCTGGCCCCTTATTATCCTTCAGAGATCAGCTTGGTAGCTCCCCCCTCACCTATCCCGCTGAAGGCCACATCTCACAATCTCACTCCAGGCATCTTATTTGCTTTCCCTCTTCTATTCTCTTTGTAGCATCTATGACAATCTGAAAACTTATTCATCTGGTCTTAAACCTACATGTTGGCTATCTACTCTCCAGATTCCAATAACCTACTCTCAAGTTATTAGCACCACTTTTTATATCTTGTTCTGGTGCTGTAGCCTAGGGCCTAGAACTTCCTAGCACCAACTACTCAGTAAATATTTGATGCATAACTGGCTGACTGATGAATAAACAATTAATTAGAGATTCAATTACTTTATCTTAACTTAGACAGATTTGACAATATTGAATTCAAGTCATTTTCCTGGCCAGCTCATACAAATGTTCAAAATTATTTCAGAGTCATTATGTGTAATATTTTGAGCCAAAAATACTTTATTTCTCCGAAATGTCATTTTTTCTTTTATCTAGGGAAAAGAGAAACATAACTATTGTTTGCAGAAAAAAGTACCCAACTATGTACGCAGGTGACATGTCATTTAACTCTGCAGAGCAATATTAGATAAACAGACACAGAGCTTTAGAAATACCGTCTTCAGCCATGTCCTCTTCACTCCTGCTTTCTGCAGTGCATGGAAGAGGTAAAAGGGAGTGGGAGCTAGTGGTGGAAGAACACCAAGAACAACCGAATGAGGAAGGACTGGTATGAAAGTGGTTTGCTTTCATAATCCTAGGAAGGAGGCAACAGCATGATCCTAAACAATCAGAAGTCAGTACTCTTAGAAATTAGCTCCACACAAACATGTCAATATTCATACCACTAGGATATTTTATAAAATGTTTAATCAAAAACAGTGACTGTGAAAACATTAAAAACATTACTCAAAAAACTAATGAAAAAGTGTTTTGTTTTGTTTTTTAACTGACAAGATGCATTGAGCTAAGTAACCTAGAGCCTACTCTTTCTGCCTATAGTCCTAGGCAGTGAGCTCAGAGCGCTCATGGCCTTCACCCTGAGCTATAGGCCCAGCCCTCTACAGAAATTTTGATTTTGAGACAAATCCTGTGCTTGAACTTCAAATTTTTCTGCCTGAGTCTCTCAGAGTGCTAGGTATATACTACCACCACACTCAGCTAAAATTTCTAATTTTGATAAACATTGGAAACTGAAAAATAATATACGGTTGTACTGATAGTTTACTTAGATTTCTTTCAGAGAAATTAGGGACTTGAGTTTTGCTTTTGTAATCAAAGAATGAAAAAAAAAATTTCTGATGCGATGTGAGTTTTATTTTAGTGTAATGGAGAGGTCATATGAGGAGGAATGCATTAAATGCCATGGCAGCTATGGCCAATTTCTGTATGCTAAGCCAATTTGCTCCATGTGTAAACCATCTTGGATCTCTTTTAAAAGTGAAGGTTATTTTGCAATTTTTTCCTACTCTAAAAATCCATAGAGAATTATAATTTAGCTTTTGTTTTCTGCAATTTTTTAAACATATTCACATATTTTAAAAGAAGATAATTTTGGCAATGTCCTTAATTAATAGCATTGCCACAGATTTACTATTTAGCTGAGTTTAATGTACATTATCAAAAGATTCCCAATTTTTAAAATATGAAATATTAAAACAAAAAAAATGATGGGATAGCACCTTTGTGTTGCTTTTGTTTGCAGTTGGGACATTTTCAAATTTATCATGGCTCTGAACTTGGTTACGGTTATTATACCAGATGGTTTTTTACCACATGAGCAATTAATATAATTGGAGACTATGATGTGTTTATGTCAAGACAAGAAGCAAAAGATGTCCAACATATTTCACTATGCACTTCCACCCTGACTCTTCTCCTATGCTTTCTTTTCTATTTTTATATTGCACAGAAAAAGGAGATTCACAAAGGTGCTTGGAGACTGACAGGTTCTTTTAGAATGTAGTATATTTCTAATTTCCATATATTGCCTTCCAGTGGAATGGCTCTGGGAGCACAATTACTTTCAGCCTTGACAGGTGTGAAGAGGCAAATTCTGCCACTCTCTGATTGAAATGTTATACCGACTTTTTCTGAAACTGGCATGATGGGTGACAAAAGACAGAAATGTTGCTGGGTCAGGTGAGGTTGTTGCCATAATCCCTTTTGCCTATTTTGAGCTCCTGAGCAAGAAAATCCTATGTCAAGGTACATTAGCACCACCTGCTATCAGCACCTCTAAAGAGCTTGACAACAGGCAGATTCTTTAACTTATAATAGTTCTCTGCATTGAAGGTGGCGCAAGAAAAGAGAATCAGGTACAATCTCTGGAGACTTTAATAAGCTCATGTTATCATTATTCACCCAGACTCATTTTCCTGCATGAAAATGGCCTTCTGACTATATGTAATTAGTCTCGCCTTCTGTTGTTATGGAATACCTTTCTTCAAAGAATAAATGCATTCCACAGAAAATGTGCATCAAAAGTTGTAAATTATATTACATCTTAGTACAAAACTGACCATTCAGAAAATAAGCCTGTGATAAATCCTTGGTAGACTCACATGTCCTCAAACCCTAAATAACGTATTTCTACTTTGAATTTGCTTTTGTATATACTTTATCTAAGGCTAAGTACCCTGAAAAGAGTGCACACAGATATTAATTTGCGTTTGGCAACATACTTTCCTGAGATACATCCAGTGTTTTTCCATGCAATCTGGTGAGTTCTTTCTGTGAAGTTCTTCCTTGTCCAGGGTCATCTTAGGGATTTCTCCCCTATACATCTTTTACTTGTTGAGGTATCATGTTTTCAGGAAAAGTCTTCCTTGACCACACTTTCTGTAATCCCCTCAGTCTTACCCTACATTACTTTTCTCCCATCACTTATGATCACAGGCATATTATTTACTTCCTATTTATCCTTCCTGAGCTCCATTCTCATTAGACCAAGAATTTTTATTTTATTTATTGTTAATTGCCAGACTTAGGATAATGTTTATACATATATACTCAATAATAGTACATATTTAGTCAATGAATGAATGAATGAATGAACAAAATGACGAGCTTGAGAGAAAGTGGTGTCTACAAAACCCTTGATATTATTTTCCTCATTTTTTGACAGTGTATATGGATATATTTCCTAGGGAGAATGAGATGTATTATCATTCACTTTTGATTTATGTTTATCATATATGTTAGAGAAGTAATAGAATAGCTTATATCTAACTTCTTAGATGCCAATGTTTTTAGAAATATATCTTCAAAATCATGATTTTGAAATTCATCTGATGACATAGAATATTGTTAAATCCTAATAATATATGCTGTCACCAGGAAAGCACAAGTCATGAAAAGGAAGAAAACTACAAGGGAGAGAATGTAAACTGGGTACTTTATACACTCACTTTGACGTACAAAAATACACTGCAAATCTGTAATTTACGTAATACCTTAGAAACTCAGTACATGGCACAGAAATGTCTGGATTTATACATATACTGGCTTCTTAAAAGGAATAGGGACTGTTTGATTTTATACCTGCTGCTACTTTCTTTTCTTTCTTTCTTTCTTTCTTTCTTTCTTTCTTTCTTTCTTTCTTTCTTTCTTTCTTTCTTTCTTTCTTTCTTTCTTTCTTTCTGTCTCTCTTTCTTAGCAACCAGGGATTGAACTAAGGATCCTGCGCTTACCAGGCAAGTGCTTATTCCACTGAGCTATCTGCCTTGCCCCACATCTTTCTTAGACACTTAAACATTTTGCCAGTGAAGCCAACAAGGTGTTGGATTTTTGTTTCTGAGAAGCTTTTTTTTGGTGAGGGCTTTTAATATCAGCCTCACTTTTATAAATCATTACTAGATCACTTCATTTTGTTCTTCCTTTTCAGATTTATTGAACTACATTTGTAAAACTTTAGTAAAGTACTAAGTTCATTGCAAAAGAAGGAAATGTCTGGATTTCCAAATTTCCTTAAATAATTTGAAGGGTTAGCAAGGCTGGGTACCTATTTTGATATGGTAATGTATCTCTCAAGGTTTTTACTACCTTCTTTTGTATTTTACCTACCCCACTGCGGTATTCCTCTTACCAATGTTACACCAGTGACATTTGGTGTTAATATCTCTGTTCTAAACCAAGTTAGTCCTTCTCATTCTTCTCTTTGTTTAGTTGCTAGGATAGATTTAAAAAAAAACTTGTTGAGATTAAGAAGATAATTTTTTAAACTTTAAACGGTTCTAAATATTCTGGATTAAAATTGAAAAGTTTCTGACAAGGTTTCATTCTTTTCCACAAAATAGTCTGTAACACAGTGTTTTATATATTGAAAGAAGTTTGATGTTTACAAGATAAACATTTGTTTAAATTTAGTGCATGAACACATAGAATATATGCATCTCATTTCACACAAATTATATGTAAAGTGAAAGCAAACACTGAACTATAATCATAGACATGAAGAAATATCTAAAAATATATCTATGTCTGATAATCACTTTGTTTTTCTTTTTTATTAATATTATTAAGAATGAAATAGCGATGAGACAGTTTCAAAGCTAGTAGTACAGATACAATAATTAATACATTGCATATTGTTGTCTTCATAGTAGTTGTTCAGAATATAAGATGCAGACATGATATCTAAATACTATTAGTACAAATCTTTCTTCTCACTGAACAAGGAAAAAGTAGCTGTGTATATAGTCCAATAGTCCATGATGCTATTGGGTTATCAGCACAACTAGCAATATCAGAGGCTGTTGACTTGAGCCTTTTATAGCTCAGCGTATTAATATGGCTTTCCTTTTTATACTTTGTGGTTGGACTTTTCAGCTGGATGGTTAAGACCAAGATAAAGTAAGATCTACATAACAAAAATGTAACTTTTATATCTAACAAGGATAGCCAATATTTTGACCCTAGTCCTTCAAGGTCAGTGAGGACTCGGCATAAGAGAAACTACTGTTACAACCTATAACTCAGTGGTGTTCCAAATTTCCTGTTCAAGGAGATTATGGGGCCACAGAGGAAAGTGATTGACAATGTATAGTGTGCCTAAGGAGAGTCATCTAGAGAGAAAACATTCTCTGAGGCATTCATAGAGAGCAAATTGTTCAAGAAATGGCTCTGACTCATCCAGGTGGTTGACACTGCCAAAAGATCTACAAACTGCTGTACATGGTTTCAGGGTAAATCCTGAGGGGATTTGGCTGAACTTGTCTGATAATCACTTTGAAAAGAACAAAACCAGAAGGATCAATGAATTATCAGAAAGCTGTATAAAGGAATAAGTATGTGATAAAAGAATAGTGAAATGGCAGTGATATAAGATTGAAAGTTTGAATAATAAAATTTTGGGATAATAATCTACAGCTAAATATAATTACATTTTATACTGTTTCTGCTTTTTTAGAATTCTCTTTTTAAAAGAAAAATTTTAAATTTTGCACAATGAATTAGTAAAGTAGAAGAATATTATAAATCTTATATTTTCCTTATTGAAGACTAATACTAAAGGTCTTTTTCTATATTAAGAAAACCAAAAGATTTGGAATTTTAAAATATTTTCTTTATTCTTCTATATAAAACTGCTTCATACATTGTTTTTTTTCCTCTGCCTATTTTCATATATCAAGTAGTATTCTCAAGGCTTGGGAGATATTTCAGTAGTCTAAGCATCTTCCTGGGAAGTGCCAAGGACCCAAGTTGACCCCTAGTACTGTAGGCCTCACTGGCCCCAGAGCCCTGGTGTGCCATAGCAGCCACCTTAACCTGGTGTAGTGGAGTATGCCTATGCTGGTCAGGCTGAGATAGGAAGATCACTATGAGTCTGAACTGCGCAGTGACACCCTGTATTGAATAAATAAATATCTATCTATCTATCTATCTATCTATCTATCTATCTATCTATCTATCTATTTAAAAAGATAAAATAATATTCTCTGGTTTACTGAAGTTTCAAAATTTTAATGTTATATGTGGAATATAAATTAATATTAGCCTATTGTAATTTCGTGCTACATACTATCAGGTGAAGCCACTTAGTATTTTCTTAATAATTGGCATTTTGCATAATTAAAGTTCTTATTTTTTTCTCTGAGAGACTTCTATACACCAGAATCCCTTTTTTAAAAAGTTATAAATAGAAGATTTTAGGGCTATGAAAGCACACTAATTGTAAATATTTTAAAAGTTAGAATGTTATAGACAATGCTTCAACTCTCAACCCCAGCACTTGTCAGCATCTATTGATTAAAGGATGTGCTTCTTAAAGGGAAACCTTTGGCTTGCTAATAGTTTGGCTAGTAAAAGGAGCAAAGCTATTTCCTTTCTTTTGCAAAAGAAAGCAACCACCTGTTCCTTGTCAGTGTTGGCTACATATAGTGGAGTATGAAGCAGAATTTTCTTCCCAATCATTCTAACTTCTGTTTAACTGTTTTCAATACATTCTATTATACTGCAGCACTTATATTATCAAATACCATTGGAAACCAGGTCATCCTTAGCATAGAGACTTAATTTCCCATTATTTGTAAGATTTCTCTTTCCTACCAAGACATCAATCCCCTCTTTATACACACTGAGTCTTATTGAAACCTATTTTTCCGTAAACATTTACATATATTAAAATTTACTAGCACTCAAGTGAGTCAATTCAACTGAAGTCACTTCATGTTTATTAGGCTGACTTCTGGAAATGAAGACACAAATAAGACAATATCACCACTCTTAGGAAGTCTTCTCTGACTGTAAAATGATACTGTGGTAAAGAAGAGATGGAGCTAAATATTTAAGTGCCATTTAATCCAAGAAAATTAAAGGACCACTGCATCTTCTGATGACTTGTTTTCAAAAGTGCTATTAGGATCATATTGCATTCTTGGATGCCTTATTACTCAGTAGATGAAAGAAACTGATTTTATTCTAATATTTCTAGAAAACAAAGGCTCACATATGAGTTCTATTTTTAAATAATTTAATTGTAGTTTTTAAGGATGGCAATATGGTAGAATAACCAAGATGAATTTGAAACCAAACTGATTCTGATTTTTAGTAAAGTGCTGCTGATGTGAACACTGATTATGCTTTTTAGTTATTATTAACTAATTCACTGATGTAGACTCCTGCAACTTACTGAAATAGCCTATTTATCTCTTTAGTCAACTATAAGATACATGCAATATAGCTATATGTCTGAGGATCAAAATTTTAATAGACCAATGCTTGAAATCCTGAATTTCTTATGAGGAGCTCAGTAAATGATGAGCATTATTATTGTTATGATGATGATGATGATGATGATGATGCTTTCCATTTAGATTTTTCATGATCACATCCTGAGGGAGGAATTCTCAGAAATTCTACTGCAAATAATTGGTGTAGTAGGTGATCTCAGGGAGTAATAGCCGTGTGAACAAGCAGGACAGAGAAAGGAGAAAGCCAGCACAGACCCACAGTGAAGAAGGAGGTTAAGTATGGTGAAAGTCAGTGGTGAGCACACACATGGGTTACTCCACTGAGGCATAAGGGAGCTGGTGTGTCTATTCATCAGCTCCTGTCAGCCTTTGGAGAGGCCGATCTCAGGGAGCACTATTCCTTGACATTTACTGTCTGCAGCGTACAGAGTGGTGTCTGGCAGTTGGAAAAGTCCTCTGGCAATGAGATGCAAATGTTAAGAGTTGGGAGTCAGTGTGGCTGCCTGAAATGGTTAGAGCTGAGGGCTCATGGACAGAGCGCCAACAATATCTGCCCTTAAGATGATGAGAACCTTTGAAGAAAATGGAGTCATTATCTTATCTATATTACAAATGAAATGTAAGTTAAATCATTTAACACAGAGGGACGCCTCCCTAGGAAAAAGGGATCTATGGTGTTCAGCTTTCCAGCAATATTATGAATGCCCAGGAAATTACCTCAGTTTAGGTCAAGAAATTATTTTATTAATTACAAGTTTGCTATATCTGGAACTGTGACAAGTTCTGTCCATTGGTGGCTGCCTTGGGATCTGGATATCCCAGGTTCATTGCTCTGAATTCACCACTTAATGAAAGATCCACTTCTTAGCCAGCAAGTCTCAGGATCTCTTAATAATCATGATGTAACTACAACCCATATCTAGAAATCAGCTCTACCACTCCTTGACACTGTTTGAGGAGAGATATCCCACCATCTTCCAGTTTAATTGTGGGATGTGATTTCTAGACAAGAAAGCAAGATCTGCTTTCTGTATTCTGTTTTGTTTATGTCGAATCATAGTAATTAAGTAATCATTCTGGTATAAATAATAAATTTTGTGAAAATTAAAATAATGTATTCTGTAACATCAAAATGTTTAATTCATCCAAGTTTACTTTTGAGAAATCCTGTTAGTTGTTAAGAGAACACTATTAATTTGAAGGTATGGAAGTGGGAGATAACATACCTCTCCTAGAGTTGTGTATGTCTAGATTACTATTATCACTGGGAAGCACACAAGGTGTCTTATTTAATAAATCTCAGAAACCACACAACTGTCAACATCATTTACATATTTTGGAGTAGAGCTATCAGTATACAGTGCACGTATATTATTTTAGTCCATTCTAGATACTACAAAAATGAAATTACATTGACTCATCGCCCACAATATTAAAGAAGAAAGGCAGTCTCTAAACAGTGTTTCTTTTGTATTCATAAGTGTATTGTATTTTTATTTTGAAGAATGGAAACAAGTTATATGTGGATTAATAATAACTTTCTAAATAAAGGAAAGAATGTCTTTTTGTTAATTTTAACAGCATAAAATTCTTTTTTTTT
>PVJA010006715.1:0-71928 GCA_004027025.1 Myocastor coypus
TTTAAATTTTTTTTTTTTTTTTTTTTTTTGTCTTTTTTGAGACAGAGTGTCACTATGCAGTTCAGGCTGGCCTTGAGCTCACTTTTGTAGCCCAGGCTGGTCTTGAACTTGCACCAATCCTCCTGCCTCAGCCTCCTGAGTGCTGGGATTACAGGCCTGTGCTACCATGTCTGGCTAAATTCAGTTTTGTGTTTCTTCTTTTTCATCTTGTACTGACTGGGATCCCTGGGTGATGTATAATCTGATGGATATATATCAGACTGAAGACTGGGTTCAGTTGGCCTATCTAACATGATAATTTCAAGGTAGTCAGACTTCTAATTTTTAACTCTGGACTCTTACAAATAACTTCTGAGAGACAGGAATGGAAGTTGCCAGTTTCCTAAGACTTAAAACTGGAAGCTGATACCTCACAACTTCCACTATATTTTGTTCATTAAAGCGGTTGCAGAGCTCTGTCACTTTCAATGAGAGGCTATAGGCATGACTTCTTGGAGAGAAGTGTCATAGGATGCATAGCCATTTTAAATCTACCACAGTTTACTTTCTGTTCACAAATGATTTAAATTCCTCTAACACTTATAATATCCTAATCCACTTCCATGAATCCTATATTTTCTTTTTTGTAGCTTTAGCTTCATGCTTAAAGTTCATGATGTTATTATTTTTAAATAGGTCTAAATTTACTGGAAATTGTTCCAGATATATTTCTCCTTAAAAGACATTGTATCTTTCCAACGTAGAGTTGAGGGGCAGGCACAGAAGCACGGCCCTAAACACTCTTACTCAAAACTGGGGGGAAACAAGAGGTATGTGGTTTTCACTTGTCCATAATATTTTTTTTTAATGGTCTCACTACACAGATTGAACTCATAGTGATTTTCCTGTTTTTAGCTTCCCAAGCATTGGGATTACAGGCACCCACCACTACTCCCAGTCTCTGTAGCCCTCTCAGAATGCCCTGGGGATGGGACTGGCATGGCACACTAGGGATTGAACCCTGCTTGCTGTGCCTGCCTAAGCAGGCACTTTAGCCCACTGAGCTATCTGGCTGACACATGTCCATAGTAATTTCTAAAAAATAATTTGTAGTATGTTTTATTTATTATTATTTTAATATTATGGCTGGCTCAGTCTGCCCTGGGGGTGGGGCTGGCACAGCATGTGGTGCCTAGGATTGAATGGAGATTCCTGTGGTTGCCTAAGCTTGCCTAAGCAGACACTTTAGACCGCAGAGCCATCTTGCTGGCCCTCCATAGTAATTTTTAAAGTACAATATTGTTAATTCCTTTATTTTAGTGCAGTCTTCCTCCCTGGAAATGAATGATGCACCATGGCTCTAGTCCTCACTTCTCAAATGCTGTGTTTTCTTTCTTTTTCCTTAAAAATCATCAGATTAGTAACTAGCTATCCTTTCCAGCCTGCTTTTTGCCTGTGAACTTCTGAGCATTCAAAAATCCATTTTCATTTTACTTTTTTGTTTCACATTTAGTCCAAGCTGATATAGTGCCTTGAAAATATTGTGGGCTCCCTGTATATCGAAGTATTACTTTCTCATCTAACAGAGGCCTCAGCACATTGAATTTTGAGATTTTTTTCTAATGTATAATGAGTCAAGTATTATAAAGCAACACCCATACAAGTTTTTAGAAGGTTTTAATTCACTTTAAAAGGGACCCAAACTCACATTCCTAATATTTTTAGAAGGCCATTTCCAATCTAGATACAATTTTGACTCATTTTATAGTCTTCAACTCTTTGCTTTAGAGGTACATTCTAGAAATTTTTATGCTGAAACAATGCTTTTCTGGTAGACTCCTGGTCTTAATAGCATCTATGTAGCTCTGAGAGTAGTTCTTACTTTTCTAACTAGAGGAAGTGAGGATAAGAAACTTTTTATTTTTGTAAGAGCTTTTTATTTTTTAAATGACCATGTCATAGGTCCCTTCTATTTCCTGTTAATTTTACTTTAAAATGAAACAGTTCTTTAGACAATCTTTTTCTTTTTTTTTTTTTTTTAAAGAATTTTTATTTTATTTATTATTTTTATTCTTGTTTCAGAACCTTTGTTTGTTTATTCACTCATTTTTATGGCTGGCTCAGCCCGTCCCGAGGGCTGGCGCAGCATGTGGTGCTGGGTATCGAACCGCAGTCCCTGAAGCCGCCCAAGCTTTCCCAAGCAGGCTCTTTAGACCACTGAGCTATCCTGCCAGGCCCTAGACAATCTTTTTCTATACATAACTTGGACCTGGCTAAAAGAGGCCAATGCCTTCAGCCTTCTGCCTAGAAGTCTTATTAGTGAAATTTATTTTTTATTTGGCGTACTTTCTGATTTTTATCTTATGCAAGGAACAGTGTTATAAACTTTCCACCATTGCATAAGGGAGGTTTTAATTTCTCTGTCCTCCACTAATGTTTTCACTAATGTTATTCAGTCCTGTATCAGGTCTTCAGGGCCTTCCTCTTCATATCCCAAATCCAGCACTACAAATTTTAAAATTTTATTTTAGAATTTCATTTTCATGTATCCAATTCTATGTGGTAAATTACCAAAAAATATATTCTGGAAACAATAGCAATTTTATTGTAGTTTCTAATTTGTGGGCCAGGAAAACGAAAGAACCAGCTGATAGAACATCAGGTGAAGATGGGCTAAATGGAAGTTACGTTCCTGGCACCTTTAAATTTTTTTTCTTTTTGAATTTTTTTTTTTTTTTTTACATTAAAGAGTAAAAATAGCAGAAAAAAAGATAGAATAAAAAACATTAACAAGTAAGAGTATATATAGTACAGAATTTCAAAACAAGAAAAATTTAACAATGGTTGTATTACATATTTTCATCATCAGATCAGTATAGATCAACAGACATAGGTATGTAAGACTGATCAAACAATTAAACATTAACACTTTCAATAAACATCTATTTTTTAACTCTTCCAAATGCATTTTGTATTTAAGTCATTCTTCTGAAAAAAAAAATTATAGGAGTTGAGAATGCAGACAATGCAAGGTCCTCAGATTGATTGCTGGTACTGCCCAAAATTGATTTATTTGTTTATTTCTTCTTTTAAGTCCTTACACTAGGGAGACTATACGATATTTGCATAGGTAGGACTGGTTTATTTCACTTATGAGTAGACGTTCAAGATACATCCATTTATATATGAAGTCTTCTAGTTTTATCATTCCTTATAACTGAGTAATAGTCCATTTTATGAAAATACCACATCTTTTTCAACCATTCTGGAGATGATGGGCATTTTGGTTGTTTCCAGGATTTGGCTATCACAAATTGTGCTGCTATGAACATAGGTGCACAGATATCACTAGGATATGTGTTCAGTTCTTCTAGGAACATTCCCAGTAGGGGGATAGCTGGATTGAATGGGATTTCCACTCTAGTTTTTTTAAGGAGTCTCCACATTTCTTTCCATAATGGTTGCACCAGTCTGCATTCCCACCAGCAGTGGAGAAGTGTTCCTTTCTCTCCACATCCTCTCCAACATTTGTGTTGGTTGATGTCTTTATAGTAGCCATTCTTTCTGGGGTGAGATGGTATCTAAGTGTTGTTTTGATTTGCATTTCACGAATGGCTAGCGATGTGGAGCATTTCTTCATGTATTTTTACGCTTGTTGAATTCCTTTCCCTGAGAAGTGTGTGTTCATCTCAGATGCCCATTTCTGTATTGGAACTTTGAATGCTGGGCCTCTAATGGTTTTTAGTTCTTTAGAAATTCTAGATAGAAGACCTTTGTCTGAATATTTATTTGTTAAAATCTTTTTGAAATTTGTGGGTTATCTTTTCATTCTGTTGGTAATTTCTTTTCTTTTTTTTTTTGTTTTTGTTTTTGTTTTTGTTTTGTTTCAGAACTTTTGTTTATTTATTTTTATGACCGGCTCAGCCTGCCCTGAGGGCAGGGCTGGCACAGCTTGTGGTGCCAGGGATCGAACCACAGTCCTTGCTTTCCTAAGCAGGTGCTTTAGACCACTGAGCCATCCTGCCGGACCTGTTGGCAATTTCTTTTGACATCAAAAAACTTCTCAGCTGGAGGAGGTCCCATTTGTTGATTCTCTTGAGGGTTAAATGTGCATTTTGATTCTTTTCCATAAACTCTGCCTATCCTGATGTCTTCAAGATTTCCTCCGACTTTCTCCTCTAGGAGATTTAGGGTTTCTCTTTTAATAGTTAGATGTTTAATTCATTCTGACTTTAGTTTAGTGCATGGTGATAGACCTGGATCAAGTTTTAGTTTTCGGCATGTAGAGAACCAGTTTTTCCAGCACCATTTGTTAAAGAGGGTATCTTCCAGTAAACTTGTTCAGCCCTTTTGTCAAAAATAAGATAGCTGAGTGTGTTTTTGTTTACTTCTGTATCTTTTAATCTATTCCACTCAGGTCAGGTCTATTTTTTTGCCAATATCATGCTGATTTTATTACAGTAGCTCTGTAGTATAATTTTAGGTCAGGAATGGTAATGCCTCCTGCCTTACCTTTGTTGCCCAGGATTGTCTTTTCAATTCTGGGTCATTTTGGTTCCAAATAAATTTCAAGAATGACTTCTCCAATTCTGTGAGGTATGTTGATGGTATTTTGATAGGAATTGCATTAAATCTGTATAATAGTTTAGGGAGTATGGCCATCTTCACAATTTTGGTTCTTCCTATCCAAGAGCAGGGAATATCTTTCCATTTTCTGAAATCTTCTAGGATCTCTTTTTTCAGAGTACTGCAGTTTTCATTGAAAGGCTCTTTTACTTCTTTAGTTAGGTTAATTTCCTAAGTACTTCATTTTCTTCAGTGCTATTGTAAAAGGTATTGTTTCTCTAATTTCTCTCTCAGTGTGTTTGTTATCTGTATAGAGGAATGACACTGACTTTTATGTGTTGACTTTGTAGCCTCCTGTGCTACTGAAATTGTGTATTAATTCTAGTAGCTTGTTGGTGGAGTTTTTGAGGTCTTCCAAATAAATTTTTCCTGGCACCTTTACAAGGATCATTAAAAGCTAGCATCTACCTAAAGTTATCCCAGTATGGCAGCTCTATGGTCATTAGAAAATGATGGCGGCTGGGGACAGAACTCAGTGGCATGAGCACTTGCCTGGCAAGTACAAGGTCCTGAGTTTGATTCCTGATACAAAAAAAGAAAAAGAATGACGATAGCATCAAAGATGGGAAAAATAAAATACATTATATCACAGAATGTTACATTATATGTAATATGGTATTGTATTTTTGGTGTTATACATTAAAGATGCATGTTTATGACACAAAGGCAACCATTAAAACTGCAAAGAGATACGTATGCTTAGCAAACCAATAGAAGAGATAAACGGAAATGTTTAAAACTGTATAATCCCAAGTATGATAGGAAAAATGGGAAGAGAGAATATTTTGAGACACACAGAAAGTAGAAAGATGGTGATTATATATGAAGTTTACATGATCTGTTAGTCTAAAGGTAGAGATCATGTAATAGCCTATGTTAGCAACACCTAACTACGGTAGTACCTTTATCTCTACATGGGAAATACTACAATATACTCCATATCCTTAGATGCCTTAACCAGCAGATAGTACCATATCTTATATGTGATATGTTTTCCTGGACACACTTATCATAGTTTAATTTATAAATATTTACAATAAGAGATGAACAATAATACATAACAAGTGTAAAAATATACTATAATAAACTGCATTACTTATGCACTTTGGGGCCATTACTAAGTGAAATAAACTCAAGGACTTTGATATCATGACAGTTGATCTGATAATGGGGCTAATAGGCCATTGGCATGTATGGTGTGGAAATGCTGGGCAAAAGGTTGATGTGTGTCCTAGGTAGGGTGGAGCTAGACTGAGTAATAAGATTTCATCTTATTACTCATTACTCAGAATAATGTACCATTTAATACATGGATCGTTTATTTCCAGAATTTTGATTTAGTATTTCTAGATCATAGTTGACCTTAGGTAAATGAAATTATGGAGTGAAAAATACAGGAGGAGACTACTATACATGTACTCCTCATCAAATACAAACGCATAGGTAAAAAGTAAAAGAATTGAAGAAAAGATGCATCATGCAAACACTTTTGTCTTAGTTATTTTTTGCTAGTTATTGGGACAAATACCTGACACTCCAAATGAATAAAGGAAAGGTTTATTTAGCTCACAGTTAGTCGAGGTTTCAGTCCATGCGTGGCTGGCTTCTGGGCAGAAGTCAACAGTTTATGGCAATGGAGAACAGTGTAGACCAGAGGAAGGAGCAGCAGTTGCCATATTTATCAAGCCTCTCTGCCTTCCTTCCTCACTGACTGTGAAGATTGGAACTCCTCCAAGGAAGTGGGGTGTGAAGAAGCCTTCCTCAATCCCTTTATATGTCATTTTTGTGCTGAATCACTCCCCGCCCTAGGGCAGGGCCACCACGCCCCAAGGCGTATTATCACCAAGCCAGTTCAGCCAAGCTTCTGACTTGTCAAGTTGACAAAATGTCAACCACCACAACTTTTAAAAGGGTAAACTGCATTAGCATAACAAAATTGGTTTCAGAACAGGAAATATTACAGCAATAGTGAAAATGTCTCATAATGATGAACTAATTAAAAAAATCCTGTTTATGAATCCACTAATAGAGCTTTCACATACATAGTTGAAACAAAATCTGGCAGAACAGACAGGAGAAACTGATAAATGTATCATTATAATAATATATGTGAACACTTGTATCTTATCAGTTGATAGAGAAGGCAGAATATCAGTAAGAGTAAAGTTCTGGAACAGACTTGTTAACAAGTTGAATTTAGTTGACATAAACACTGCATACCAAACAGCAGAATACTTATAATTTTCAAGTACAAATGAGGTGTTAATCAAAGTAAGTCACATATTAGACATAAGACAATAAAGTTTAAAGGTTAAAATCATACAGAATGTGTGTAGTCACCATAATTAGGTCCAGTTAGTGATCAGTAACAAATAGTACTCTTCCCACAAATGCTTGGAATTTAAACAACTTTCAAATAAGCTATAGAAAAGACAAGGAAGACTAGAAAGTATTTTTAACTGAACAAAAATGTAAACATTATCAATGTTTGTGGAGTATAGCTAAAGTGCCAAAAATTATTTAGAGGATAATAGCTTTAAATGTAACAATTCCCTGGGACAAATGTTCTTATTATGTATCACAAACATACCAATAAGAAGATTAAAAAATACTAACACTAGAATTGGATATACTTTTATCAAGAGCCTGAGGCCAGAGAATCACATATTTGAGATTAGCCTGGACAACTTAGCAAGACCCTGGCTGAAAAATAAATAAATGGGGTGGGTAAGTGGGTGAATAAATGAATTGATGATGGATAAAGTTAGAGATCAGCTATGTATGTCAGCATTCCCCTGGGTTCAATTCTCAGTACCACCAAAACCAAAGCAAACCAAGCCAAACCAAAACTAAAAGAAGATCCAAAATAAGTGATTTAAGTTTTTAACTTAAGCTGGAAGAAATAAAAGTAAAGCAAGCCAAAGTAATTAGGAATCAATAAAGTAGAAAATTAAAAATATAGTAGAAAAAAATGATGAAGCCCAGAGCTTTAAAAAACAAGCCAGATGACAGTGTTTCTCTCTTCAATGGCAGGTCAGCATTGTCAGTGTATCCTAGAATATAAGGTGAAAATTGCCAGGGTCGTATTAATGTGTAGTTTCATTAACTGCTATCATGTCAAATCTACCATATATATGTTAGATATATTCTAACATAACTAAATCTGTTAGAAAAGAGACACAGAAATCATCCAGATTCAAAGAAGCATGTCAATAAGAACGTAGGAATGTAAGTTTACCTGTCTGTAGGAAAATTATCAAAGTTTTTGTGTCAGATTTAAAATCCACCACAGCTAATATTTTTAGAGGGCTATGTAAAAAAAGAAACACAAGTTGAAATTTATGAGAGTCCATATAAGACAGAATAATTTACAAGTATCTTTCCTGAGAAAATTGCTCAGTGTGAGTCCTGTTTGAGGATCACACATGAAATGAAAGTGAGACTTTACTAAAGGAAAGAAAAACTGTAAGAGTTTTGATTACATAGCAGTCATCAAACATAACATTTGGTTTGCCCCAAAGGATGTTTGGTAAGTATGGGGACAGTTTGGGTCAGCTAGGAAATCAATTTGCAAATGCACAGTGAAATCTTCTGAAGTCTTAGTAGCCAGTCTCTATGAGATGGGAACAAAGGGCAACCGCAACACATGACGGATCTTTGAGGTATTTTAGCTTACAGCTAGATTGATTGGATTGAGGATATCAGCTCCTTATCCTATCTGTTAAATAGAGAAAAGCATGAGACCTCACTCGAAGTAAATGATACAGACCTCAGTTCCATTTTTATTATGTACAAAATAAAAGAGACACCTGGACCAGTGGGAAAAAATGAAGATTCCAGAAATAAACCCATACATTTACAGTCAGTTAATTCTTGGAAAAGACCTCACCACAAGAATAAAATAAAATATTAAAAGGAATTGAAGGGACAGCCTCTTTAGTAAATGGTGCTGGGCCGGCCAAATAGCTCAGCAGATTAAAGCACCTACAAGCAGGCACAGGGGCCAGGGGTTCAATCCCTGAATCTGCCATGTCAGCCCTGACCCTGGGGTGCACTGACATGGCAGTTGAGACTGGTTGTGTTGGCACGTGCCTGTAATCCCAGCTCTTGGGAGGCTGTAAACAGGCAGATCACTATGAGTCTGATCTAGTACTGAGACCCTGAACACCCTGTAGACCCTTCCCTAAAATACAAATGGTGCTGGAAAAATTGAATATTCACATGTAGAGGATTGAAACTTGACCTGTGTCTCCCCCTGTGCAAAAATAAATTCAAAATGGATCAAAGACCTAAATATGTGACCTGAAAGTTCTAGAAGAAAACAGGGTAAAATTTTCAGCACATAGATATAGGCAGCACTTTTTTTGGTTATGTCCCAAAAAGCACACACACACCAAAAAAAAAGCAAAAAAAAAAAAAAAAAAAAAAAAAAAAAAAAAAAAAAAAAAAAAAAAAAAAAAAAAAAAAAAAAAAAAAAAAAAAAAAAAAAAAAAAAAAAAAGATTACATTAGACTAAAATCTTCTACACAGCAAAGGAAACAGCAACATAAGATGATCCACAAAACAGAAGAAATTACCTGCACATTTGTCTTGATGCTGATCCAAAATACAAAAGAAACTGAAAGAACAACAATAAAAACAATTGATACAATTTAAAAATGGACAAATGACCTGAGCAGATATTCCTCAAAAGAAAAAAATACAAATGGCCAGCAAACACATGAAATTCTCTGTATCATTAGTCATTGAGAAAACATGAAACTGAAATGAATTATCTCACTCCAGTTAAAATGGCAGTTATAGAAAAAAGTGCTTGAGGCAGGAGGATTGGTGTGAGTTTGAGACCAGCCTGGGCTACAAAAGTAAGCTCAGAGCCAGCCTGAACTGCACAGTAAGACCCTGTCTCAAAAGAAAAAAAAAAAAAAGTGCTAAGAAGGCTGTGAGAAAAATGAGACTATACACAGATGGAAACATAAATTAGTATAGCTACTACAAAGAACAGTATGGAGTCTTCTTAGAAAATTAAACATGGAACTTGCATAGGATGTAGGGATCCAACTTTGATATAGAAGTATATTCAAAAGAAAAGAAATCACCATACCAGAGAGATACCTGTACAGCCTTATTTATTACAGTAGCTAGGAGAGGGAATCAACCAAGATGTCTACTATTGGATGAATGGATAAAACAATATGATATATATAAAATATTGAGCCATGAAGAAAAATGAAATCCTGTCATTTGCAACAAAATAGGTAGAACAAAATGATATTATGTTAAGTGGAATAAACTAGGTACAGAAAGACAAGTGCTGCATATTATTTCTCCATTGTGGAAATTATCTTTGCAGATTTGAATATAGAACAGTGGTTACTACAAGTTGAGAAAGGAATGAGAAGGTAATAGTTCAAGGGAACTTGGGTTTGCTGAATGCATGCTGTATAGTTGTAATGAAATACTGTACCAAGTGTCAGTGTATACAGTGAATTCATTAATCAAAATTAAAACTTCATGTACTCTAAACAAATACATTAGCCTCAGCCCACTAGCTCTGGATAATCAGTATCACTGTTTTTCAGTTCTATATCTTGTTCCAGTGAAAGAAAACTTTAGTGAGTCTTTATCATAGAGTCTCTTCTATCACAGAATGCTGTCATCTCCTGTAATGAGTAAGTTCTTTTACAATCCCTTCTGAAAGATCTATCTGAGATTATGTTCAGTTAACATTTTTTCCCAAGTAGAATCAGTACATGCTAAACACTAAAAAGTATAATAGTATATACATAGACCAATAAACAGTCATTTATTATCATTATCAAGTTTTGTATACTTCTATATCTTGTACCTTCATATGACTGACAATGCTATATGTTTATACCAGCATCACTACAAAAATGCAAAGTATTATTCTAACTCATTATGATGGCTATTATGTCTCCAAGAAAAAGGAAATTTTCAGGTGCATTATAATCTTTTGGGGGGACTGTCATCACACGTGTAGTTGGTTATTGAGCAAAATATCTTTGTGCAGAATAGAATATAACAGTAGTCTTTAGATGACAGTGCTGTGCAGTTTGATTAAGACAAGAGTACACTAAAATGTATATGCCATGTGATATAGTAGGGAAAATGCATCCAGAGAGATAATAGAGATTCATCAATGAGATAGAGGTGGCTACCAGAGATTTTTTAATCTGTTAAAAGTATGTCAAACAAAATAGTTAACAAAATGAAGAGTGAAGAATTATAATAGGAAGTTGAAGTTTATTAAAAAAATCATGTGGATATTCTAGAGCTGGAAAATACAATATCAGAAACTAAGATTTAAGAGGAAAGCAGATACAGTAAAACAGTAAATGTAACTAGTGAACTGAACAAGAGTTCATTAAAAACATATAAGCTTAAGAACACCGCAAAGAAAAAAGCATAAAAGACATGATAGAATTGAGTCATTTTACATATAATTGGAGCCTTGAATGAAAAAAATGAACAAAAGCAATATTTGAAATGCCAAACACAGGGAAAATGCAGAAGAAATGAATGGATTATTATCAAAGCTGAAACAAGATATAAAAATTCTGAATAAAGCAGTATCAGTGAAATCAAGCATAATTAAAAACTTACCATTAAGAAAAGCATAGACCCTGGCGGATTCACTGCTGAATTCTAAAAGAAACTTAGAAAAGATGTAAGACCACTACTTCTCAAAGTTTTTAATGAAGTTAAAAGGAATACTTCTAAATTCATTCCTCAAAGCAAGCATTACTCTAATACCAAAACTAGAGAAGTATCCATCTAAGAAAGTGAACCTTAGGCCAATCTTGCTAATAAGGATAGATATAAAATCTTAACCATGATACTGGCAAATAATGTAGCAAATCATCAAGGAGATTATATGTCATCACCAAATTGGACATATCACCAGGATGCAGAGAATCCAGGGATGGTTCTACATAAATCAGTAAATGTAATACACGATATTAACAGAGCCAAAGACAAAAACTATGTGATCATCTCAATAGGTGCAAATTTCTTAAAAGAAAATCCAGCACCCATTCATGATGAAAATAAGAGAAACAATTAAAATAGTTGGTCTGTGTCTCAATCTCATAAAAGCCATCTATGACAAACAAACAGCCAACATCATACTAAATTGGGGGAAAAAGAACCCTGGAAGCCTTCACATAAGTCAAAACTAGATAGTGTTGTCTACTATCACCACTCTTATTGAAAATAGTCATGGAAACCTCAGCCAGTGCAGTTATACAAGAGAAAGAAATAATAACAGGAAAGGAAGTTAAATTATCATTATTTGTGGGTGGCATAATCTACGTAGAAGACCTCCAAAAACTTCACTAAAAGATGTCTAGATTTTATAAGCAAACGTAGTAGTGTAACAGTACGAAGTCACCATTCAAAAATCAATAATATTGCTGTACGTGAATAACAAACTCATTGAGAAAAATTAGAGGAACAGTGTCTTTCACAACAGCATGCAGAAAAATGAAATATCTAAGAATCTAATGAAGGATGTAAAAGATCTCTACATTGAAAAGTACAGTACTCTGTGAAAGGAGATTGAAGCAGATAACAGAAAAAGGATGGAATGAAACCTTTGCCTGCAACTGGTGGATTCTATGCAGACTTAGCCTGGGCCTGGCAGCCTGTGAGTGAGACCTTTACTCCTTGACTGGCAGATCCCAACCAGACCCAGCCAGGGCCCAGCAGTGTGGGAATGAGACCTTTGCTCTGTGACCAGTGGATCCCTTTCAGAACCAGCCCAGGCCTGGGATGTGTGAGACCTGATGTTCTCCAATTCCAGACCTTGCAGACTCAGCCCAGGCCTGGCTTGTGTGTGTGTTGTAAAATTATGTGCCAGAGTCGAAAGGACTGAGAAGACCTGATGAAGGTGGCTCAGAGGACTCACTGAGATTCTGTCCTCAGTGAGCAAAGAACCTCCAAAACAAGTGAGCTTTATTCAGGATAGTCAGTGTGATCTCGTGCACAATTACCTCATCAAAGGAGAACCATGTGCTTAGACACTAAGGTGACCACGGTCTCATTAAAGTAAAGAAGAACCATATGCTTAGTTACAAATTCAACCACGATCTCCATCAGTTTCCATCCTGAGGTTCATTCAGGGGTCAACCAATAGCACTCCAAGAAAGGGAGAACGCAACAAATAAAGAACCCACAGGTGAAGTTGCTCTCCCACAGCTGCCTCTAGGCCCCATCCATCATGCTCTGCTTTTTGAAATGCCCATCAGGCTACATATGTGGGCTTCAGTCCCACATGCTGCAGTAGGAAAGAGCTGAGCACAGCAGCCAAACCCACACCAGGCACATGTGGATAAGTTCAAACTTGGTAGAGATCTATAAGCTCGACACTTTGCTAGATGCAGATCTAATAAGAGTGTTTTTTCTCTTTTTCTATAGATGTACAGAGGGGGCAACAGGTAACCGGGTGAACTAGTCTGCCTAGAAGGCCCCAGGTACATCAAGGGAAACTGATGAGACAGAACTTATAGAAACTAAACAAAATACAAATTCTCAATATAATACCTACTTAGTGACACAGACATCATGTTTGCTCTTACTGTCTAAAATACATACTCATTAGATACACAAGTTATTTAACTGCTAAATGTCACTACCCATTATTAGTGTTCGTAACTGTAGTTCTATAAATTCAAAACTATAATTGCCTTAACCATATAATCTCTTGTAGGTAAGAATTTTGGAAGGTGCTAAAGTATAACTGCACCAAATCTCTACATCAAAGGTCAGAGGACAGTAGTACATAGAATGACAAGGAGCAAAATGCATTGTCAGGCACTGAGTCAACCTAGAGCAAATGCAGTAATCACTAGCATAGAAGAAAGTGAGAATCACACAGCTGAAATCTCTGAATTAATAGTGTCTGAAGTAAAAAAATAAAAATAAAAATAAAAAAGCACTGCAGAAAAGTATTGAGGAAATCAGATCATAAATAATCTCTAACTTAAAAAAGAAAGGGTAACTATAATGAAATAACTGCTTCTAAAGAAGACATTGATAAAAAATTAGAGGAGAATAAGAAAAAATGGTGGAATCCTTAAATGACCAGTATAGGAAAGAAATAGATCACATGAAGCGGTTTCAGAGAGATATACAGGAAAATAAAATCTCACAAGCTGGCAAAACCATATAAAAAAAGAAAAGAAAGATATTGTTTCAGATCTTGAGGACACCAATGCAGCTGGTGAAAAGATAAGAAAGAATCTCTTAAAAACAACTAGGATGCAGGAAAAAAGAATTCAACATCTGCAGGACAATGCAAAATGAACAATGTGAGACTAGTAGGCATCAACGAGAAAGAAGGAGTCAATACAAATGATATAAAAAGAATATGGGCAGAAGTAATAGCAGAAAACTTGCAAAATAGGAGAAAACTATCTATTATTCAAGTAATTGAAGCATACATAACTCTGAATAACATCAACCCAATTAAAAACAAACCCAGACATACAATAGACAGATCCCAGAAATCCAGCAGAAAAACAATATACCAAAAGCCACTAGAGAAAAGAAACACCACATTTAAAGGAAAAACTATCAGAATAATGGCAGATTTCTCTTCACAAACCATCAAGTCAAGAAGAACATGGAGCAGAGTACTTCAAGTCCTCCATGAAAACAAATTCCAGCCCCAATGGGTATACCCTGCAAAACTATTTAAGAATGAGAGAGAAGTGAAATACTTCCATGACAAAGAAGAACTGAAGAATTTCTTGATGTTAAAGCCAACTCTACACAGATTACTAAAAGATATTTTAGAGAGGGACCAAAATGATCTGAATTCCACAAATGGAGAACAGAAACAACCCGTCAAATAGGGCAACAAACAAACACAGGAGAAAAAGTGGTAAACAATAGCAGGTAAATATTTACCTACATGTGTAAACATTGTATAGTCTCCCTAGTGTAGGAATTGAAAAGAAGAAATAAAAGTGGGATGGTTATATACCATTTATTTATTTATTTATTTATTTAAAGTCCTGATTTCAAACCCACAGCCTTGCACTTGACAGGCAGGCACTTGTGCCACAGAGCTATCTCCCCAGTCCCATAAAAATGGAATGGTATAACGCAGTTAAATGGAAAGCAAGATTGTAAGCATTTTTTATGTTTTCCTTCCATTATAGTTACTCTATTTCTTCATTTAAACAATGAAGCGAGAGCAAGGAGAAAAGTTATGAACCTTGGCATAGGCAATAACATACATTTATATACACAGAATGGTTAAGAGGTCTTAAGAATCTCTTTCAGGTTTAAAACTATAAGTTAATTGGTAGAATTCTCACCCTGACTCTGTATGCTGATATCTGTGAAATAAGCAACTACACTTAAGATAGCAATGAGCAGTACCGAAACCAAGTTTGGAATACCTATTATTCTGGTCTTCTAAATGCATACTGCTTCTATTATATCAATTATTGTTATATTCTCTCTCAAGTAAGAGGTTTTTTTTTAAAGGTGTAGAAGGCACTTCCTCTAATAATTGAATCATTTAGGAGCTAAGAAAAGTCAGAGAGACCACACAGAGAAAATGAGTGTAGTGTTGTTATGGTTTATGTCTAGTTGTCCCCCCGAAAGCCTCATGCAATCATGCGGTGGGGACTTATACAGTTTGAGACTTGACTGATGATCCACTGGGATTATGTGTTTTAGTACTGATGAGATTATGGGTCTGAGTACTGCTGGGAATTATAGGTGTGGCCTGAGGCTGAGGCGGATAGGCTAAAGCAGAGAACCTGATGTAATTTAAAGAGAGACAGAGAGACAGACTCAAGGTGTTGTTCTCTGCTCTCTTGACTGGTTGCCTCTGTCCCAATTTTGTTGCTGTTCTGCCGCCATGAACTAGATGCTCTCTGCTCTGTTCTGCTCAGCCTTGGGCCAGCCGAATATGGACTGAAACCTCCACAAACTGTGAGCTAGGGTGTCAGGTATTTGTCCCAGCAACAAGAGAAAAGTAACTAAGACAAGTGTTTTTAGTGATTGTAGACTGGGCTCTGAAGTTCTAGGACAGAATATCAGAAATTATGTAAGTCATAGACATCCTTGATTGATTTTTTTTTTTTTTTTTTTTTTAGGGTTACAGTTGATGCCAACAGTGCATAGTTCTGATTGAAAAGGAGAAGGTGTGTTGTGGCCCAAGGGTCCTGTGTTTGTGACTGTGTATCTGAAAGTTGGTGATTGTTCCAGTCTTCCATCTTGTGTAATTGATGGGATGCTTATTCAGGTTCTCATTTTGAAAAACATCTATGCATTTTTTATGTTTTCCTTCCATTATAGTTACTCTATTTCTTCTTGCCTTGACTATTGCAGAAACAAGATAGATCTCACTGCCTTATTGAGTATTCTCACAGTAATTTATATTTCTAAATGAACCATATTTTCAAAACACAATGTTTTCTCTACCGAAAACCTTTATGGCTCTGTTTACATATAAAGTCAATCCACAGGTACTCAATCTAGTACTTAACTTCTTACCATTTTCCAGTTCTTACATACTGTGATTTGCTCCTTCCTTCTTCTGCTAGAACACATGGCTTTACCCCATTTTCCCTGTAGTAATTTGACTCTCTAGAACACCATGGTGCAGTAAGTTTGCTTACATCAAAACAGCAGTTAACTGACCAAAAAGCAAAGAATTAAGTCTACCTCTTTTGACATTAGTTTAGCATTCAAGTTTCTTAGTCACCTTGTATATTAGATGACCAACTTTCTAGAATAGTCAAAAGATAATTTTTTATTAAATTTCATGTGTATATAAAAATACAATGTTTAAACTCATGGTATTGTTTGAAAGTAAGATTAATAACTCAGATTCATTTTTCATTTTTGTCGTCTAGTCGTAAAGTTGTAACTACATGCCAAACAGTGCTTTTAAAATTATTTTTGGAATGATCAAATAGCTCAGTGGATTAAAGTATCTATAAGCAGGCACAGAGGCCAGGGCTTTGATCCCCTAGCCTGCTGTGCTGGCCGTGCCCCGGGGGCACACTGAGATGGCAACTGAGACAGGCCATGGTGGCACATGCCTGTAATCCCAGCTCTTTGAGAGGCCGTAAACAGGTGGATCACTGTGAGTCTGATCTGGTAGTGAGACCCTGAACAACCTGTGGACCCTTCCCTAACATACAAATATATTATATATATATATATATATATATATATATATATATATATATATATATATATGACTTTTCTATGTTCATTTTCTCTTTTTCCATCCATCCATTGTTCATCTGCTGCACATAGAGCCATTTAGTAATTTTAAAACTTTATAACAGTTCTCAACTTCCTATCAGATGAAATTACATGTTCCTTTTCCCAGGATTCAGAGCCCTACCGTGGTCCCCAAACTTGAGTTAGCTGGATTTTTTTTTTCCCACAACTTCATACATCTCTCTTATTTGCACATTTCTCTTGTGCACAATGTTCCCTGCTCCCTGCTGATGTCTCCTGTATGTTTTGTACTTCCTTGCAAACCTCTTGTGAAATTCCTCCTGATTGTTCCAGCTAGAAGTACTGGCTCTTTCCTTCTTTGTCTGCTAACTGCATCTAATACTTTATTTTTATCATGATTACAGCACATTTTATTGTTCATATTTGTTTCTGTAGTATCTTCTATTTAGGTTGTAATAGCTATAAAACAAAATATCTTGTCTGAAGCGCTATAAGGATAGCTGGTATTTTGGCCGGAGCCCTTCAAGGTCAGTGAGGACTCAGTACACAAGAGAACCTGTGCTATAACATCCTATAACTCAGTGATTTCCCAAATTTTCTGTTCAAGGAGATTATGGGACTACAGAGGAAAGGGACTGAAGATACATAGTGTGCCAAAGGAGAGTCACTTAGAGAGAAAACATTCTCTCAAGCTTTCACAGAGAGCAAACTGGTCAAGCAATGGCCATGACTCATCCAAATGGCTGACACTGACAACAGTTCTGCAAAGCATGGTACATGGTTCTAAAGTAAATCCTGAGGGGATTTGACTGACCTTGAGAGATACAAAAGTTACATGTTTTGCTATACAGGTCATGCTTAAACTTGCCTTTAACCACCCAGCAAAAAAGTTTAACCACAAAGCATGAAACAGAAAGCTAGATTAGAATGCTGAGCTGTAAAAGGCTTAAATCAACAGCTTCCAACATTGCTAGTTTTACCAATAACCCACTATGAACTCTTAGTTCAATGAGAAGAAATTTAGTTGTACCAATAAGGATCTGAAAAATTATAACATCTACACCCTGTGCTCTGTATAACTAATAGGAAGGTAATAATATGCATTGTATCAAATATTGAAATGCACTACTAGTGTGTTTTGAAACTGTCACATTGTTATACATTATTTCTTATTAAAAGTAATAAAAATCTTGTTTAATTTTTGTCTTCTACAGAATTCACTGTAATCTAATATAGTGCTAAGAAAATTCTTGTTTAATAAATTAAGAATGTGCTTCAATTTTTCTTCCATTGTTTCTGCCTTTCATCCTTCCAGATATATAGTACATATTCATTGCAGCTGTTCATTCTTGTTAGATACTCCTGGCTGCCATCTTGTCCTGGAAAAGTACTGACTGAGAATTAACTATATTCTGGAAGTTAATGTCTAATTTTGTCATTCGGAATGCTGGAAGATTTTATCACAAAAACAATGTTAAGATATGGTGGTTATGTTCTCAGCCAGCTTTCCAAAGCTGTAACTCATACCAGTGCTGCTTTGACTACAGGCTGCACCATGTACAAAGCTGTGTTGCAGAGAAACTGTAGTTGTGGATAAGAAAGTATATCTCCTATGCCATAGAAACAGGACTGGAACTTTCTAGGATACATATTAGATATACTCTCCCACCAGTAGCTTTTCAGTTTTTAATATTTACCTGTAGGTCTCTGATATTCTCATGTGCTTTAAATTGAAGGAATAAGGACACTTGCTCATCTGGTCCTCCCCATAGTAGATTAGGTAGATCAGCTGTCTTTTCACATGGATGGGTCTTTTGTAAGTCATATCTTGACAGATCAGGAACTATTTTACCACTACTGCTCTTTGCTCTATATAAACATAAGAAAAATAAATGTGAAGAATGTATAAATATGAAAAGTACTTTTCTCTATGCGGAAAAGCCCACATTTATAGGTATCATCCCATATTTTGACATCATGTCAGTTTTTATGAACAAGTGATTATCATTTCTACACAGGCATAATGATGGTTCTGGTGAAAAACATGTCAGTATGTGCATAAACAACTCTCAAGGCTGACAACTTAGGTTGTCAGGCTGCAAAAAAAAAACACTTCATAAATTTTGGAGAATTTAATTTATTCATTCATCCTAAGTATTGAGCACATGAGATCTACTTTATGCTTAATATGGCTGCCAATGGTGGGGGTGTGGGGAATGGGAACAAAAGATGTGATAAAAAAAATTTGCCTTCTGTCAGAGGCCTGAAATACAGCAAACAAAACATTAAATATTCACAGTGAAAATAGTATTAAAATACTTTATGAAGGCATCAGAAGGGTAACATTATTATGATTTGGCAGTTTCTAAAAATAATGATGGGATTTTGTTTCATTTCAGAAGAATGGTGAAAATATAAGTAAAGAACTACAGAGGAAATGATACTCCAGCTTGAATTAACAGCATGTATACAGAGATAGAAACACAAACAAACAAGCAGTCCTTGCCAGCTGGAGCATGTTGGGTGAAATAATAGGTGAGAAAATTAGATCAGTGGTTCAGCCTTGGCAGTACATAAGAGTCATCTAGATATTTTTAAAGCTAAAAGTCCTTGGATCTTACTGTAGAACTATTAAATGGAATTTCTGGGACAGGGGGCCTAAGCCTATTTGTTTTTAAAGCTCACTAGTGGTTCGGATGTTCTGCCAAAGTTGAAAACCCCTAAATTAGAAAGATGGGCCAAATTTAGGAGAACATGAGTGTCCTGCTAAGTAATTGGACCTCTGTCTCTTAAGCAATGGGAAGTCCTGAGAGGGTTCTGAGATTAGTGATATGATTGAATTGGCGTTTGCTAAGGTAAATGATTCCTCAGCTGCATGTGGATGAGAGAGAATAAGAAATAGCCTGAAGTAGAGCAGATGGTAGTATGCAAAAAGGAAAGAGTCACATTTTTAAGTGGCTTAGACGTGTGGGAGTCAATGATATCAGGCTCGACCTCAACATGATTTGTTTTATAAACTAATTATACAACTTCACCTCATTAATTCGATCTCATTTCTCTTACAACCTGGCAATTTAAATAGCAATTTCAGCCAATTTGCATTTAATAGAAAGAGACTATTGTCTATTCATGTACATAGCTAGCTTGTAATAGTAAGTGAGGTTATATCTATAAGGAATATGACCTTTAACATAATCATTACAAAGCCTTTAATAACCTCCCACATACTGAGCCACATAGCCCTCAGTTCTGAAGGATTGTACCAAGAACCAGAGTTACATGTACAGAGTAGTTTTTGGCACACAGTTCTCTAGCATTAAATTGGAATTTGACAAAATGTTCTAAAACATGCTGTGAATTTTCTTATGTTAGTATTAAATTTGATAATTTCTTAATTTTCTGCTAGCAGATCTATGTGTGGCTCCTGAATAGGGCATCTATCCTTATTCTGAGCTAATGTTGTACTCCTGGCCCACCTCTATAGTCAGTTTAGCCCCTTGCCTCCTGTTCAGTCCTGTCTTCTGCTGGTGTCTGTCAGCCGTCCTTGTCCACGGGGACAGCTGAGCCAGCAGAATAGACTCTTAAAGAAGTTAGGATTTCAGCTGTGGCATCCACACCAGAATGAGTCTGGAAACTCTCTCCTATCCTAAGTAGGTCATGATAATTACTGAGATAACTACATTTGGAAACCCAACCAAACCACACCATTGGTTGGAAAGTCTTCATATCTCTTTGATGTGTTTTGAATTTTTTGTTTGGAGACAATGAGTCATACTTATTAGACAGCAGAGAGAAAGTTCAAAGGCTGAAGTTTTGACACGACCCATCTCCTTTGAACAAAGATTCAAAATCATGAATTTTTTAAAAAAATAACCTCAACTATTCTGTAATGGTGTATACATGACAACAATTTCTACTGTGCTCTTTTTGCCTGTGTCAATGAATTTATTATTTTGTCAATATCTTTATACCCTTTGAGGTACTTTTTAAGTAGATAGTTATTTACAGATCACCCAAATGTTAAACAGAACATGGGTGATTTACTTAGTATTGAGAGATCTGGTAGGGGAATTGGAGAAGGAAACTAACACCAAGTTCCTCTGTGTATCTTGTGCTTCACATGTATTTTATCCCTCTGACTCTGTTTTCCAAATGAGCAAATTGGGATTTAGAGAGATTTTACAATCTTGTCTAAGTCCAAAATTAATGTCAGCAGTAGAAATTAGTTTTGATTGCAAGGCTGGCAGTCTGTTTGTCTAAACAGCCCAGTCTTTAAGTCTGCATGAATTTTATTTGTAGGGGAAAATCAGTGTATCAGGTCTGACACAAACAGCCTTGAACAAATTACTGTGCTTCTGGGCTTCAGTTTTCTTACCTACCATGTATTTTAAGACTTTATTGATCACATAGGATATTCATGAGAATAAGCTGGTGAGTTTATTTATTTATTTATTTATTTTTTTGGTGAGTTTTTTTTAAACTTACGGAAATTTGAGGGATTTTTAATTTAAGGGGGAAAAACCAAATATTAGATAAAATGTCTTAGGTAGATTTTGTAGTATTTTCTTCTTAGCATTGCTGCAAATCTTCCAAAAATAATATTGATCACTTTTCAAGTCCCAGATGCTATGGTATGCCAAACTTCATCATGGTGCACTTAATATCTCAGAGCCATGGAACAAGTCTTGGTAATGTATCAAGTGCCTCCTTTACTTAGCAGAAGCAGTCGTTTGTTCTTATGCCATCTCAAATAGGTCTGAACTCTGGTGAATTCTCAGTTCTAGGGAGGATTATAAGGCACTCAATAACAATTTGAGCTACTAGACTTGAGTTGGTGTTAACATTTTCAGAAAATGAGATTTAAAGTTTTTGAGGGCCAGTAAAATAGCTCAGTGGACTAAGTGCCTGCTTAGGCAAGCGCAGGGACTGGAGTTCAGTTCTCAGCACCTCATGCTGTACCAGCTCTGTCCCCAGGTGCACTGAGCTGGCTGGTAAGACTGGGTGTAGTGGGGAGTGCCTGTAGTCCCAGCACTGAGGAGGCTGAAAACAGAAGGATCACTACGAGTCCGAGCTGCAAGTAGTGAGACTGTACCAAATACACAAAGTTTTTAAACTTTCAGAATAAATCTGAAGAACAAAATCAAATTTTATAAAACATGTTTCACAAAACTTCTCAAAAACCTGCTTCTCCAGCTGCCTGAACACCTTCTATAGGTTACAGGGTGGTAGATACTGAAAGACAGTTATGAGCTATGGCAGTCTACTTGTGCTTTCTTCAAGTATATATAAGGAACTTGGAGAACTTACTAAATTATAAGGACAGCACTATGAAGTGACATGAGAGGTGCCAAAGTCATGTGCTCAGGGCTTACCCAGGTAAAGTTCTGAATTCTTCTACTCAAGAGCTCCACTGACAGAATAGAGGAGCAGTATTAGACTTCACATGTAGGTCCAGAGGAATACACCCACTCAGTGTTGGCTTCAGAAGCGTATGCAGCTTTGTCAGCCACACTGAGTATATCCCAAAGAGGATGGAATCCTAAGGTACTAACTTTGACGTGGCTAACAGGGCTACACAGTGCCTGCTGCCCACATCTGGTATATGGATGCTCCAGTTAGGGTGTGTTCAAGGAAGTGCAAAGCAAAATTAATATAAAAAGTAAAAAATAAATGAAAGGTTGAAAAAAGCTGAATGTGTAGTCATATTTGGTCCATACGTGGGTTTTCTTTGACCTGCACAGTGTGTTTTGTCCCATGTTATAAAAACACCAATGAATTACTAAGCAGTGTTTATTTTTAAATCATTAAATCATTTGTTCTAACTAATTTAAATGCACAAATTCAAATTGTTACTTTTCATGAAAACTGGAAGAGCTCACACCTTTGGTGTGACCCTTCTCCATGGGAGTCATCTGCTAACACAGAATAGAAGCTGCCACTGTTGGAGGCAGTCATGGAGGGCTGTGCTTTTCAATTATCACAGCACCCCACCTAGCTTTATTTTTCTTTAAGTAGAATTAAGATGAAAGTTAAATGTTAGTTTGCCATCTGTGCTAAAATTGGAAATTACAGTTGAGTAGATGGCAGATTTCAGTATAGGTAATAGGATGTTAGTTTTCTAGGCCTCGTATAATCCTATACCAAAAATAGAGTGGTCCCCTAATTTCATTTGTAAATGAAGTTTGCAAAGACTGTTTCCTAATATGGTCACATTCACAGGTACCAGGGCTTAAGATTTCAAAATTTTATTTTGGAGAATATGAACAAGCCTTTAATAGATGGTGCATTTCTTTATGAAGTACACATCTTCTCCATGGTTAATGATAGAAATATTTGAAACAGAATGCCTGAAAAATTCGGATTTTCATTGTGACTTTGGACAAATTGATTTCTCGGTACCTATGCAACCTTATCTATAAAAGGGAGATAATGACCTCTACTTTATAGGTTTGAACTGAGGACAAAAATGAGTTAAAAGATAAAAAGCACTTAGCAGAGTGCTTGGCACATTCTGTGTGTCCAATAAGTCAAACTATTTATCATTATTATTAGCTCATATTTATATACAGTTGAAGTGTGTGTATAAATGTATACATTAATGTATACATTAAGATAGCATGATGAAATAAGCCATAGGTAAACTAAAGACAGTTAAAAGTGATGCATGGGGGAACCTTGAACAAAGAAAATGCTATCTATCTATATCTATGTCTATATCTGCCTATCTCTATCCATATATCTATATATAGATATATATATAGAGAGAGAGAGAGAAAAAGAGGTAGGTAGATTATATATATATGTATATATATATATATATATACATATATATATATCAAATGGTGGAAATAATATATGTGTATATTATTTTTGATTTGTGGTTTTATTTGAGTTACCTTATTTAATTTTTGTCAGTGAGTATTTTGAAGTGTGAGTTTTACTAATTGGAACATTTAGATTCACTGGTGTAACCATCAGAACTCCCCTCCTAAGTGAAAGAAAGCAAGTTCAGACCAGCTTATGAACATAAAGGGATCTTCATTATTTGTGTTGCTACAGTTTCTCAGTTACAGTTGCAGCCAGAAACCCAAATGATCTCATCTGGATTCACTCTCAGCTCTGCTGATTTTTTTAATCTATCATTTTCAGATAGGCTATTGGTCAGTAGATGACTATTATGAGCTCAGGATTATCATCCTAGGTTACCAGTCATAAGCAGAAGAGACAGTGTCAGGTCATTTACCCAGCTGTCTGCTGCAGGGTGTGGTTTGACTCTAGTCCCATGTGTGGCCTCCTACACAACTTGCGAATGATGTGTACTTATGGGCCATCCTAGTCCATGTTTCCTGTGTGCTCTAGTAGGATACTGTTTAGGGGCTGCAGGCACCTTCAGATATCATGGAATAGAAGAAATTTTTTCCAAAGTAATTAAAAGAAGGGAAATAGAAATGTGTACTCAGAAACTGCCAGGACTTCACATACATGGAAGAATTCAGACTGTACTTTTTGGTTTTAATGGAGCAGTTAAACAACTTCCTGCTCTCTTTAAAATTTAATTTGAATTTTTAAAATGGTATTGAAAAGAAATAGAAACAGAACTTTTAGCTGTTTATTTGATGAGAAGTAGGTGATACCCACAACTCTAACCCTAAAATCTTAAGACAAAAATAATACAGTGTTTTTACAGAGTGGAACAGAACAAAATGAACACCTAACTTACAGAGAAATGAATGACAATGTTAGGAGGAAGCTGGAAGATAAGGCCTTCTGAGCCGGGTGTGGTGGCGCACGCCTGTAATCCCAGCACTTGGGAGGCTGAGGCAGGTGGATCGGTGCAAGTTCGAGATCAACCTGGGCTACAAAAGTGAGCTCAAGGTCAGCCTGAACTGCATAATGAGACCCTGTCTCAAAAAGACGAAAAAAAAAAAAAAAAAGATAAGGCCTTCTGCCCAGACTAGGAAGTCTGCCATAGAAGCAGTTGGGCTTCTAAACCCTCATACCCCAACCAGAAGACTGTCTTCCCCGAACTTCAGGACTTAGAGGGATTACTCTCTAGAAAAAGAAAAACTTCAGAAAATTTAGGCAGGGACATAGGAACAGTGAACAGTAGAGTTAAATGAAAGTCTGTTCTGCTGGTAGGACATTGGAAAAAATAGATGTCATACATAAAATATTTTGAATAAGAACAAATAAGAGGGGATCAATGAGATAGCTCAGTGGACTGAAGAGCTTGCTTAGGCAAGTACAGGGACCATGGTTCAATCCCTAGTACCACATGCCATGCCAGCCCCACCCTCAGGGCAGGCTGAGCTGGCCAGCATCCAGGCATGGTGGCTCACCCCTGTAATTGAAGAGCTGGGGAGGTTGAAAGCAGGAGGATCACTATGAGTCCAAACTGTGTAGTGAGACCTTGTAACAACCAAATACATAAAAAAAGGACAAATAAGTTTTTCAACATCAGTACTCAGATGGAAATATCAAAACATAACAGCAGGATTTTCAAAAGGTTTGCTATTTTATCTGTCCCAATACATAGTAATTTGAATTGACAAAGTTTGAATGCTAGTCTTTTAAAATGGCCCTTAGTTTTAATACACACACACACACACACACACACTTGGGTAGTTACAAATAATGAAATATGATGTAGGATACTAGCTTTCGTCTTATATTTCAACAGTGAAGAACACAGAGTTATAATGTAATTTTATACTAAAAATTAGAGGAAATATCAAAAGTTGAAACTTAAGGGTCAGATACCTCAGTGGGTTGAAGTGCCTGCAAGCAGGTGCAAGGGCTGGGGGCTCAATCGCTAGCCTTGCCATGCCAGCCCCGCTCTCAGGTTGCGCTAAGACAGGTGATTGAGACTGGGCTTGGCGGCACGTGCCTATAATCCCAGCTCTTGGGACACTGTTAACAGGCAGAGATCATTACAAGTCTGATCTAGTAGTGAGACCCTGAACACCCTGTAGACCCTTCCCTAAAATACAAAATAAATAAATAAATAAATAAATAAATAAATAAATGAGTGAATGAATGAATGAATGAATGAAATTTAGTATACATTTTTCAAATTTTTGTTACTTTAAAAATACTACTTTCAGGATTTAGTGAATATTATTCTTGACTATGTAACTGATAAAGTATGTAGCTATTTTATGTTTGATTAAGTCTTCAAATGCAGTTTGAGCTTTTGAAAATTCTAATTTCAGTGTACAAGTATAAAACTGGGTGTGTGTGTGTGTGTGTGTGTGTGTGTGTGTGTGTGTCTGTGTCTGTGTTACCAGGAATAATTGAATCAAGGGCCTTGCACTTGCCAGGCAGGCACTGTATTGCTGAACTATATCTCTGACACCAAAGCTAAGGAATTTTGAGGTGAAAATTTTCCTTCCTTTTGGATTAATTCTAAAGCTTAATGAGATGGAAGATAAATGTCACTAAAAGATTATATTTCATTTCTTATTCTATAATGCAACCAAGATCATATTGAAAACTAAAAAAAAGTGAAAGTGTGCCAGAATTTTTCTTGCCAATATAACTTTTAAAATTGTGCTGAGTTGCTTTTGCTGAAAATCCAGACCAACTTGTCTATTACAGATTCTCTATTATAAAACTTTTTTTTCAGTTTTATTTTGGCTCATTGAGGTCAAGAATTTTAAATTAGAATTATGGACCTGGAAAGTATCCCTCTTGCTCATTTTACAAATGAGAAAACTGAAGTCCCAAGAAGTCATGATTTATCCAGGCTAACACGTTTAATAGTGAAAGTTGGATATGAATCAGGGCTTCCCAGCCATTACTTTGATAATCTTTATAAAACACTTTTCAGGTTTATTTTCACCATCATCACTTTGTGCCCACTGTTCATAATTTATTGCATTATGGATAGGCCCAGTTGGCTAATTATAAAATTATGTTTAATCTCCTAAAGCCAAGGGAACTTGTGGAGTTATGAATGCTGACAATGGCAAAATGTAGGTTGCAGGAAGCATTTTGAAGCGTACTAGGCCCCTTTAGGGGAATTCCTATTTATTATTCTCTAGAACCTGATTTATCTTCTGGAAGTTTCTTTCATGTCCAATTTTCTTCAGAATTATACTTACATGGACACTGGGGAATAGATCACTTTATTTCCTACCTTCTGTCCATGCATTTTGGAGAGCTTGAACATTGATATCAGAATCAAATAGAGACTTATAAGTAGCACTTGTGAGATTTTGGGCAATGCTATTCCTTCCAAAACTTAGCTGGCTTTTGATTTTATTTTCTTAGAACTAATTCCATGTGCTAGTAATAGAGTGACTATATAATCTCCAGGTGGCAGATGCAATCACAGCATATATCTGCTGTGTTGGCAGCAGGTTCATTAGGGTTGGGGTTTAAATAGAAAGTGTTCTGTAAAGACTGTGGTATGAGGGCTTTGAAGCTCAGTGCAGCAGTGTTAGAAGGTGGAGCCTAGTTGGAGGAAGTAGATCATTGGGGCATGCCTTTGGAAGGTATGTCTTTTTTGCACTTCTCCCTTTGCAGCTTCCTGGCTGCTATTGATGGGCCACTGACCTCTTCACTATTGTTTCTGCCTTGGAGGTAGCAAACCATGAGCTGAAATCTCTGAGGCCATGAGCCAAAACTATTTTTTCGTCTTTACGTTGTTGATTGGGTATTTGTCTCAGCAGCAGAAAGGAAACTAAAACAAGTGGACTAATAGCCCCTCAACTAATTGTATAGTCACTCCAGCTGCTTCTTAGTCTTATTTACCTCTCCCTCAAATTACTGAGGGCTCTTAAATGAACATTAAAACTGTTTTATTTTCACCTAACATATTTATCCTGACCTGCAGCAAAGCCTTTACCTGAGAAAATGTGACAACCAGTTTTGTTCAAAGCTTTTTGTTTGTTTTTTAAGTTTTCTCTCTTATTATGTAAACTCCAGAAGCAATTATCTTTTCTAGCAGTGTTAGTCCTCTTTCTGTTGCTGTGAGGAAGTCCCTCAGAATAACATGGTTTTGACTATGGAGGCCCATATCAGAAGTTTCAGTTTGTGGCAGCCAGTTCTATTCCTTTAATGAGCAGGCAAGGCAGACACATCATGTTGGGAGAGCTTCGCAGAGGAGAGTTGCTCTTCTCATGGTAGTCTGGAGCAGAAAATGAAGGAGAAAGCCAGGTAGGAAGAAGCCTGAGACAAGAGTCCCTAAGGTTGTGTCATGAGAATCAGTTCCCTTCAACTAGTCTCCAGTTCCCAACCACTGAGTCAACACTAATGATATTAGTATCCTCATGATTTGAGCCCTTTTAGAAGCTGTCCTTTGGGTGACATTTAGCTCCGAGCCATAACACTAACACTAATAGCCCTTAGGTTTTAGGATTCTGTGTTTTATACCTACTCACACTCAGTGGTTGTCTTTTTACATTTCATATATATATATATATATATATATATATATATATATATGCATATATATATATATACATACATACATACACACACACACACACACACACACACACACACATTTAGGACAGTAAATACAGTGTCTACACTATAGGGTCTCACTATGTAGATCAAACTTGGAGTGATCCTCCTGTTTTCAGCCTCCCAAACTACTGGGATTACAGGCACATGCCACCATGCCCAGTCTCAGTCACAGTCTCAGCAACCCCAGAGGTGAGGCTGGCACAGCATGCTGGGGATTGAGTCCTGGCTGCTGCACTCTGCTGAAGCAGGTGCTTTAGTCTGCTGAGCTATCAGGCCAGCCCTAATAAATCTTTGATAAAAACGGAAAATAGTACTTTGTTATTCTAGTATTCTGTGTCCCAATCTTTTCCTCATAGATACAGTGCAGGCTTGCTAGATACATTGTTTAAAAAGTGAGATGTACAGTCTTCCTTAGGTATCCACAGGGGATTGATTCCAATCCTCCTGAAGATGCTTAAGTCCCTTATAATTAATGGTAAAATATTCACATGTAAGGTACACATATCCTCATGTGTAGTTCAAGCCAATGATGGCAAATCTTATAGAGCTTTTAGTGATGATAACAGCCATCTTGTGGCACATGTACTATCGGTTCACCACCACTGCTTTAAGTTATCTCGAGGTTACTTATAGGACTTAATTTGATATAACTACCATGTAAATACTTTTTATATTCTATTATTTAGGAAATAATGAGAAGAAAAATTGTACATGTTTAGTACATAATTTGTTTCCAAATGGTTTTGCTCAAGATTATTAGAATTCAAAGCATAGTCCCTAAGTATGATGGTGGGCTATAAATTTCAAACAATAAACATACAGCGTTTAAGCATTCACTTAAGCTTCAGTTTTGACAGTTGAAGCTATCCATGAAACCACTACTTAAAATAAAATACAGAACATGTCCATCACTAAATAGTAGCCTTTTCAAGTTTATTCACCACTATGTCCTTCTGGAGGCAAATGTGTTTTTACTTTTGCCAGCAAAGATTATATAGGCAAGCAGTATTTTTATTGTTTTGTAAGTTATGGTATAACTAACTTTCTATCTTTTGCTCAGTTTCCTTATCTGCTACTGCCTGGCTACTAAGAAATTAATATATATTTCAAGGGCCAGCCAAATAATTCAATGGATTAAAGTGCCTGTTTAGGCAGACACAGTGGCCCATTTGTTTGCAGTGCTTGCTCTTCCCCAGGGGACATTGAAATGGAGATTAGGCTAAACACAGGCAAATTACTGAGTCCAATCTACATAGTGAAATTATATATAAATAATTTATATGAAAATATTTTATATATTTATAAAATATTCATTTTCCACCTCCCTCAAAAATACTGATTGAGTTTTTTATTTTATTTTATTGTTTGATGGGACTGGGGTTTGAACTCATGACCTTGCACTAACCAGGGAGACACTTACGCCACGGAGCTATCTCCCCAGCCTAAGTTTTTTATTGGTTAGGAAAAAATAACTGCTGAAATAAATAGACTCCCCAAAATATATAATAGCTCAAACTCAAAGTGTATTATTGCTAATAAATCAGTATATCAGAAATGTTCAGCTCTCACATCTTGGCAGGGCAAAGCAAAGTTTGGGCAGAAAAATGTCACAGCTTTTACTTTTGCAATAAAATGCCATATTACAACTTTTGTTCTCATTCTTTATGTTACGTAGTCTTTTGTGCTCTCAAGATAAGTGTTTTAGTATTTGAAACAAAAAAATTCTATTTTCATTTTTGTGGTAGAAATGCTTAAAGTAAAAGTAACTTACTTGTCCCAACTTATTCTGATGAAACTAAATTTTGGTCATCAGCAAATGTACGTTAACTCTTAAAAAGACAAAGATGTTTATTATTACCATTTTTAGTCAGTGTTTTTCTGTAGAACTTAGCCAAAAGAGTAAGTCAAAGGTGAGGCAGACTGAAACAAAGATGTAGAAATGGGAGAGACGATGACACTATTGTCAAATGATATCATCGTTATTTACAAAACTTCCATAACTCTATACTTAATTTTTTTAGTTTAGCTAGATTTTTAAAAATATAAAATCGATGTAGGAAAGTCAGTTGCATATTTTTTTTAAAATTCATGTGTTTGATACAGGCTCTTGCTATGCAGTTTAGACTCATAGTGATCTTCCTGTTTCAGCCTCCACAGCACTGGGATTACAGGCATGTGCCACCATACCTGGTGGTAGATTTATATAAAGTAGCAACAATAAATCAGCAAATGTAATGATAATATCCAATATGACAATAGTTATATTTATCAAAACTAAGAAATTAACATTGGTACAATCACGTTAACAAAACTACAGCTTTCATTCTGGATTTTCTCAGTTTCGAAATGGTGTCCCGCTTCTATTTAGGATCCAGTCTAGGATTTCACATTGCATTCAGTGGTCATATCTCTTTAGTCTAATTTATGTGACATTTCTTAACTTTTTCTTCATTCTACTTTGGGGCCTTGATTCAACAGTGGTAGTCACGTCTTCTTAAGGAATAGGCCTCAATTTGTATTTTTCTGATACTTTCCCATGGGTGTATTATATTAATATGACAATGCTGGTAACATTAACTTCGGCCATTTGGTTAAGGTGGTCTCTGCCACATTTCTCCATGGTGAAATCTCTAGTGTAGTCCCCCTTTATCCTCAGTGAATGTGTTTTAAGACTGCCAGTTAATCTTGAAACTGTAGAATATATCAGACTCTCTACTGTGTTTTGGCCTATACATGCCAATGAGAAAGTTTAATTTATGTGTTAGGCATAATAAGAAAATAATAGCTAATAATAAAATAGGACAGTTGTACTGTAATAAAACATGTGAATGTAGTCTCTTAATATAAAATTTTACTTTTGTTTCTGAGAATATGTAGATGTTCTGCTCTGTTCACTATACCTACGTTTAAAATAGGCTCTATAGTATTGCGACATAATCCTACAGTTAATCTGTCCTTCTGTGCTTTATGCCTTGTTTCCTCCTTTCCACTGTCATTAATATAAGCTCTGCTGGCATCTTCTTGAAAAGCTTGGAAGCCTTTGTCACAGTTGAAGTCTTGATCTAGGTGACATCTCATTTCCTCTGTCAATTTTTTTACAACTTTGTTGGAAAGGCAGCTTCTTCAGGTACAAGAGTGATCTTTTCAGAAGGTTTTCTATTTTTTAGCCATGCCTATGCCCAAGTCTGTTTGACTGTCCTTTGTGTGCATATTTGGCTCAATATCCCCCATTTGATGGCATCTTTTTTTAAGTCCTCACTTAGGCCCACTACTTTCAGGTCCAAATTATTACCCTCACTTGGGGCACATTTTTTTTGTCTTCTGCTGACAAAATTAATGTCTTTTCTTGATTAAGCACTTACGATGTACTATGACTGTAAGTTTTGTAGTTTTACCTGTGACAGCAAAAGTACCTTGAATGTGTTTTTTTTTTGTTTGTTTGTTTGTTTTTGAGTATTTATTCTTACCACACATCTTAGCAACCTGAACATGCATTTTTTTCCCCGATAACTCATACTCTTTCACTTGGAGGAAACATTTTACAGCTTCCCTGTTGCATATCCAAATAGCCAGCAACACCATTAAGAGAAGCATTCATATCAAATCATGTCATGTAATATCATATTATAGTTCTTAAAATATTACATATAAATGTATATCTGTTTTTAAGGTGGGTTTTTTGTTTTGTTTTGTTTTACTGGGGATTGATCTTGGAAGCTGGCACTTGTCAAGCAGGTCCTTAAGTTCAAAATATATTTTATTATAGCTGCTGGTATTAGCAGTGTTATATGTGTAATTATAACAATATCATGAACAAGCAACTGATAAAATTTTATACTTCCTATATATTTGCTAAAATTCACTTCACAAAGTAACACTAGTCCAAGTTTAATATTTTAATAAGAAAACCTATATATCTACCTATAACAATAAATGTCTAAAAAAAAACAGTAAATGCCTATCTGCTAGACACACAGGTATGTAAGGAGGTTGAAATACTATTAAGTATAACTAATCATTGCATTTTACTCAGCAAGTTGTGCAAATGCATATAAAGTGTGATTCAAAAGTTTCTATTTAACTCAGTATAGTGCTGGAGTTCTGCATGGTGCTCTTCCATTGTCACCTCTCTGTGACTCAGCATCACATAATTTAGTGATGCAGATAGATTGCCCTGCTTTATATCAAGAAATTAATTTTCCTAGATTATATCATATTTAATATGAAACTATCATAAGTAAGCCAGTATATGGTATAGGGATGTAAAAATTGGCCAATGGAAAGAATAGAGGATTCAGAAGCAGATCTACCAATATATGAAAACTTGATTTATGACAAAGTTGAAATAGCAAATCATAGGGGAAGGGGTTGGATAGTTTTCTATGGTGCTCAGACAAAAAACAGAAATGGGATAACATACACCAGTACATACGTTACAGATTTTCAAAACAAGAGTAGCTGATTAACCATGGCTGTATATTATCTATTTTTATCATCAAATCTGTTGCTTAGATTAACATATATTTACATAAGATTGAACATATGATTGAATATTACCACTTGCTTTCATGAAACCTTAAATTTTTCTTATTGTCTCTTTTTTTCTTTCACCTTTTAAAAAATTGTGTTAAAGAAAGTATAATAATAATTGATAGGATATTAGAAATGGTACATGATTATAATACCAAGATAGGGCTGGGGAGATAGCTCTGTGGCACAAGTACCTGCCTGGCAAATGCAAGGTCATGAGTTTGAACCCCAGTCCTGCAATAAATAAATAAATATGAAGAAAGAAAGAAAGAAAGAAAGAAAGAAAGAAAGAAAGAAAGAGAAAGGAAGGAAGGAAGGAAGGAAGGAAGAAAAGAAAATGAAAGAAAAGACAAGACCAAGATGACAGGGATTCAAGCATGTCTTTTATATTATACATTGCTATCCTTGATGTAGTTGCTTAGATGCAGATATCAGTATGCAAAGTTAGTCAAGGTGAAAATTCTACACATTAACTATTTTTTTAAAAAATGAAGAAAATTCTTAGTACAATCACCTCAGCCATCCTCTATATATAGTTGCATATTTTTTCCTCTTACCTTTTTTCCTTTCTTGTCTGAAATCATCATACCATAGTGATATATGTGCACCCATGTTTATAGTAGCACAATTTTTCTTAGCTGAATCCTAAAAACAACCAAAATGCCCATCACCTGAGGAATGAATGAAAAAGATGTGGTATTTTAATACTATGGTGTATTACTCAGCTATAAAGAAATACACACTTAAAGTCTTCCTAGGTAAGTGGATGCAACTAGAAGCTATACTCATAAATGAAATAAACCAGACCCACATGTGTAAATATCATATTTTCTCCCTAGTGTAAGGAACAGGGAAAGAAGAAATAAAAAGTAAAAGGTATAACAGAGTAAAATGAAAAGAAAGGGAACTTAAGGGTTGAAAAATAGAAGAGAAAGAAAAGATAGAGTGATACTTCTTTAGCAGTAAGTTATAAGACACATAAGAACCTTAAGCAAAATGTCCTCTAACTACTGCTTCACTTTATAATACATCTGATTTATAGTAATATACCCCATTTCTTAATAAAATCTATGTGATATAGAGAAAGAACAAGACATTTCTATAGTGAATGATTCATACAAAGAATTGTTTAGGAATTTTTATATCCAAAGAAGTATTTCTTTTATAAAATGGGAAATGGTAAGGTGCCAACACAATTTCAGAAATATCAGTATGAAGAATAAAAGTTGAGTATGCTCATCATGTGCCATTGTTGATGCAAGAAATATTTTCTGAGATACCCTAATTGAGATAAAAGCCAACCTTCACAGTTTAATTTTTTTTAGACTTTTTTTATTATTATGGCTGGCTCAGCATGTGGTGCCAGGGATCAAACAGCAGTCCCTGTGGCTGCCTGATCTTTCCTAAGCAGGTGCTTTAGATCGCTGAGCCATCCTATCGGCCCTATTTTTTTTTTTTTTTAATAAAAGACAGTTTGAGTATAAATAGTGAAAGAGCACATTGGGTACAGTGAGCTTGTAGCATTGCTAGACCTTGGAGATAAAATTCCTTTAGGAGCACGGAAATAGGTGGAGATATTTATAATGAAAGAAATTAGGTTCACCTCAGATTTCATTCAGAGTCAGATATAGAGCATAATTATAAGATTTTTAAGGAGAAGCTGGTACTTACAGAAAATTCTACCTGTCCAAATAGTCTTTCAACTATGTCAATAGACAATAATACTGAACTTAAAAAAATAAATTTTAAAATATATTCGTTTGAATCTTTATTGAGGCAACACTAGAAGGCAGACTTTTTCAAACATATTTTTGTAAGATAAAGTTTTAAATCAGCCCAAACACCCTGCCAGTGCTGAAAGGTTTTATTATCATTTGTAGTTAACCTTTACAGATGAACTATGGATTCTAATAACACTACTTCTGAGAGAACTGATCTATTTTCTAGGACTTTGAGATTCTTCTAAGCAGTAGAAAAGAATTATGACTTTCCAGCAATTTCATCATTGATGGAAAGGATATGAGCAAGAAGCTTGAGAGGATTAACACATAAATACAGTTGTATGCATTCAAGCTGCACTTTCTCCATACAAAAAGCAGAAAGAAATTTTTACACCAATTTTCAAAGATTAGTACCTGATGAAGTTTGCAGATGCTTGAGTATTGGCTTTGCTGAATACCATGCAGTTTAAAAAAAAAAAAAAAAAGATTTCCAGAAAACATTAACTGTGCATTGTTCTAGGTAAAACAAAAAAATGTCTCTATGTTTGAATTTCAAAGGCTGTAGATATGTTTGGATTGGTAAGGAAAGTGGTATATACTATCCTTGCTACTACAGTTTTTTGTTTGTTTCTTATTTCTTTTACTTATTTTTAAAGAGTATAGATTACAATTAAAGCAAAAAATTACAAGTGGTACAGAATTTCACTTAACAGAGTAATATGAATTTCACAGTATTTGTTCTAATACAGTGTTGTCTCCCAACCAGTTATTCATATTACCATATATTTGCATGCAAAATTGGAAGGTAAAAGAAAAAAACAAACAAATGTATAAGAAATTAAGAAGAGAAAAAGTATGCACAATTGAAAAACAGAGACAAAATTAAGCTTTAACTGCTCCTTTCCATAGACCAACAGAAATGCACAGAAGTCATCCAAACTATTCCTCTTACATCCATAGATAATCTCCTTCCCTCTTCTCAACTGAGTAACTCTTTCCTTTTGAATAAGTTTGCTCCCTTTTCTCAGTATCCGTTGTACCCTTCAGATTTCATTTTTCTTTTTCAGAGTCTCACACTAAGGAGGTAATACCATGTTTCCATATGTAGGTAGGTCTGATTTATTTCACTTAAAGAGTGCATTCTTTAGTTGCATCCATTTACCAATGAAAGCCTTAAATTTATCCTGTTTTATAGCTGAATAGTACTGCATTATGTAAAAATGCCACATCTTCTTGTCCATTCTTCAGTTGATGAACATCTGGGTTGTTTCTAGGAGTTAGCTAGGGCAATTTGTGCTACTGTAAATATGGGTGTACATATATCACTGTGGTGTGAGGTTTTCAGTTCTTTTGGAAAAATACCCAGGAAAAGAGTAACTGGCTTGAATGGATTCTCCAATCCTAGCATTTAAGGAATATCCACACTGATTTTCATAATGATTATACCAGTCTGTACTCCCATCAACAGTGCAGAAGAGTTCCTTTTTCTCCATAGACTCTCCAACATTTGTTATTGGCTGACTTCTTGATGTTAGCCATCCTTTCTGGGATGAGATACAATCTTAGTGTTGATTTAACTTCCATTTCTTGAATGATCAATGATGCTGAACATTTTTTCATATGTTTACTTAACTGAGAAGTATACATTCATCTCAAATGCCAATTTCTGGATTGGATATTTGAATTTTGGAGATCTGATATTTTTTAATTCTTTATATGTTCTAGGTAGAAAACCTTTGTTTAGAGGGACAGTTGGAGAGTATAATTTTTTCCCAGTTTGTAGGTTTTGTTTTTACTCTGTTGGAGATTGGGACAAAACTCCATGTTTGTGAACTATAGTAAAACATGTGCCTAGTACTTCTTGCTTTTCTCTGATGTTTCTGTTTTTTAGCTCTATGGTCAGTAGTGGTCAAAAAATGAAAGAAAGGAAATTTATAAAGTATATCTGAGGGAGAATTACAGTGTTTGTTCTATGAAAATTTGAATCAGGTGTTGCTGAGTAATCCAGGCCATAAATTGTGTTCCTTAGTTTCCCAGAGACACCAAATCAGATTCACAGAGCAGTTAGAACTGCCAAGTAAGAATGGTGAAGCTATATTAATTTTGCTCCCTTGGGAAGAAAAAAGGATGATGTAGTGAATTCTTGAGAGGAGGATGTCTATGAAAGAAAGGAAAATCGGTCCAAAAAAACTAAGACATCTGCAGCGGTTCTCAACCTGTGGGTCGCAACCCTGGTGGTGGTCGAATGACCAAAGCACAGGGGTCGCCTAAAGCCATTTTGAATCATAACTGTAGCAAAATTACAGTTTTGAAGTAGCCACCAAAATTATTTTTTGGTTTGGGGATCACTGCAACAAGAGGAACTGTATTGCAGGGTCACAGCATTAGAAAGGCTGAGAACCACTGATAGAGGGAAACACCAGAATTATAATTATGCCATGTCTCTTTAGTCTTGCAGTGACACCATAGATGTCTTCAGAAAATATGGAAAGAGCTCATCAGAAAATTTTAATTATCCCTCGCTAGGACTCTGTTACTCTTCAGTGGCAAAATGGAAGGTCTTAAAGCCTAATACTTGTCTTGCCATAAGGTGGAAAGAGACAGAAAGCAGGAAAAGAATAGTAAAATTTGGCTAATGGTATTACTACTAAAGGGAGGAAAGAGAGACAGATGAGGGAGAGTATGGAAAAGTTGCAAAAAACAGAGGAGTCTTGCTGTAGATACTGATAAGACATAGAATATGAAGAGATAAGGATAATGGTGGCCATGATACTGATATTTTTAAAGTGGGGCATGATGTAAATTTTGTCATAAAGGCACAAAAACGTGGGTATATAACATCCATGTTTATTATTTCAAATATTTCTATTCATGAATTTTTATATTTTGGTTTTTGTTGGTTTTTGTATTTTTTGTAGTCCTGACGATTAAACTCAGGACCATACACTTGTCAGGCAGGTGCTTATGCTGCTGAGCTATATCCCCAGCAGAATTTTTATATTTTAACTTTACGAGTTTTATTACATTGAACAATGATATTTTTTACTTAACAGGAAAAAATATCAAAAACTTAAGTACTAATCTTTAATATTTGCTGACTAAAAGCACCAAAATTTTCAACATTAACCTTTTTGGTGTACTAAGTCAAGAAATACTAGAAATAAATTTCTGTATAAACTATAATTAAAATATTAATAGAAACTGTGCAATACATATAAAGAATTTAACTTTATTTTACTGATATTTTATATTCCTATTAATGACATATTATATATTGTACATGTAGTTGACAGGAAAAAAATCTTTTATTTCAATTATCTCATCAATGATAATTTTCATATGTGATAGCAGCATGTTCCATAAACAACTATGGTTTACATCAACACCATGTGTTTTGCTTTACTGTCCTTTTTGTAGGACCTATGTGACATGTTGCTGATCTTGCTGTTGTGTCAGGAGATTCTTAGTACATTATACAATATGTAGTTAACAGGAACATAAAATATCAATAAGGTATTAAATTCTTTATATGTATTGCACATCTAGAATAAATATCAGCATTTTCACATCAGCTCTATACTTGTTTACAAAACGTAAAGGATAACATCAGAAAGAAATTCCTATGTGAGGGGGGCCTGTTCAGTTGTTTAAGTGTCTGCTCAGGCACCTGCAGTCAGGCGTAGGGGACCAGGGTTTGATCCCCAGCTCAACAACATGCCCTTAAAGCAGCCTGAGCTAGCAAAAAAAAAAAAAAAAAAAAAAAAAAAACCTGGGTTAAGTTGGACCTTAACTACAATATATTGCTTCTTTCTTTCTTTTTTTGTGCAGTACTAGGGACTCTGCACTTGCAAGACAGGTCCATATTCTACTGAGTTATCTGCCCAGCCCAAAGACACTATATCATTTAAAAAAAAAAAAAAAAGAATTGTCTAAGTGTAGTGACTGAAAAAAAACATGACCCAAATCAAAAGGAGGGAGAGATTTTAAATGAATTATTAAAATAATGCTTAGTGGTAAAGAGAACTAAGTTCAGCAGTGTACACCAATGTAGAAACCCATCTTAAAGGATGTTAAGGAAGAAGATTATAGTTTAATAAAACCATAATACAGAGAAAGAGAAGCCTTCGGAGAAGAACAAATCTGATTTCAGAAAGTTAAGATAAAGCAAAGGAAAGAAGACTCTAGAACCTAGCAGAAAACTTTATTTAAAACCAAGATTTGGGTGCTGTGTGCATTTGTTGATCCTATGTGACTGCCTAATTTTTATAAGGAGATAGAGAATAAATAGCTTATTCTTTGCTATGTCTTATCATACTACTCAGCTCTCTTCTTGTCTGACAGAACAGCCACAGTTAGATTGGACTTAGCTCTGTTCCTGGTTTTGTTTTGTTTTGTTTTCAGAACTGGGAATTGAACTCAGGCCCTTGGCTTGCAAGTCAGGCACTTATTCTACTAAGCTATTTCCCCAGCCCTCAGATGGTCTTTTATAAAATTGCAAGCTAGTTTTAAAATTTACATGGAAATGTGAAATACTGAAATATATTAAACAGTGTTAAAATATAGGTGGAAGGCATGGCTTTGTACTATAAGTATAAAACTGTAGTAACCAGGATGCATATTGCTGTCATAAATATCAACAAATTCATCAATACAATGAAATTAAAAGACCCAATATACCCACACTATTATAGCCATTTGATTTCTAACAAAGATCCAAAACAGTTTAGTGGAGGAAGAAAGAAAAAGGTTTTACTTTTTGGTGTAAGAATAACTAGATATCTAAGGAAATGAAAATGTCAGTTCTTACCTTGGACCATGGATAAAAATCAATTTGCAGTGGATCGTATTATGGAATGTAAAAGCTAAGATCACAGGATTTGAGAACAAAACATTAGAGTATATTTTTATTACTTGAAAGTCAGCAAAAATCTCTTAAGATGTGGAAATGTATCACTATAACAAGATGATTATAATTTAGACTTTATCAAAAATGTTTACATCTATGTTCATCTAAAAAAAGCACTATTAAAAGGAGAAACTATAGACTGGGAAAAATTTATAAAACATTTATTAACAGGCTACATAGATGTAGAATCTATACAGGTCCATAGCAAAAGATAATCAGCCACCACAAAAAAAAGAGAGGAGGGGACAGATGACTTAAAGATGCACTCTATAGTGCACAAAGAAAACCCTTTCTCAGAGAGTGAGTAAACCTATGAAAATTAAGTTGTTAGTGAAGATCTTGAGTAATTAGAACTCCTATACATTCTATGGGAGGGTTAAATGGCATGACATTTTAGAAAAATTGTCTGAAAGTTGCTTGCAAAGTTAAACAGATATTGAATATATGACTTACTAGTTCTCTTAGATATATACCTAAGAGAAAAGAAAGTAACAGATCACCAAAAAGGGATGTTTAAAAAAATAGGTAGTATGTGAATGTGAATATGCTACCTTTATTATGATATCTAGAAACTCAAACAGCCTCAGACTGTTAGAGAACGGAGAATTAAAAAAAGGAAAAAAAAAAAAAAAAAAGCTAATGCTGATATTTACAAAAGCCTGGATGAATGTTGTAATGTTAATGAAACCTTATGCAAAAGAATACTTACGCCATTTTTATGGACTTCTAGAGCAAGAAGAATGTATATGAGGGAAGAGGATCAGTGTCTCAAAAAGTATGAAAAGAGCAGTAGAGATAAAGCTTAATGTCAAGTTTCTTGGGTTAAATTCCTAGTATTGGGTGGTTGGTGGGAGAAGGCAAATTTTTTTAAACTCCTGGACAAAATGTTGGCTAGGAAATGGAATGTCCTCAACTCTCTTACACAGTCAGGGTTTATCTGAGTTGGTCAGCTATCCTTTTTTTTTTTTTTTTTTCTTTTTTGCAGGAGTGGGGACTGAACTCAGGCCCTTGCACTTGCCAGACAAGGGCCTATTCTACTCAGCTATTTCCCTGGCCCAGTTATCTAAAAGAGTTCATCATCATCTAATAAATTGTGTATATATTGCTTCAACAATTCTCTCAAGCATGGAGGCTTGCAAATGTACATGAAATACATAAGAATTTTCAGTCAAGCATGGTATCTCATTTCTATAATCCCAGCTTCTTAGAAAACTGAGATAGGAGGATACCAAGTTCAAGTCCAGTCTTAGCACCTTACTTTAGCAAGGCTCTGTCAAAACAAGAAGGGATTGGGATGTAATTCTAGTGGTAAAAACTACTGCCTAGCATATGTGGATTCCTAATTTTATTCCACAGTACTAAAAGAAAAGAGAGGGAAGGAGAGAAGGAAACAGCCTAGATAACAGCTTGGCAATAAGACATAAATCGTGCTATATTCAAATGCATAGATGAACATTGCTTTGATAAAACCAAATGACATAAGAATACTTGCCATATTATTCTAATCAATATAATTCCATCCAAAATCTTGCAAAATTAAATACCACTTTGCTAGGTATTTTTAGTATTACCATATGGTAATACTAAAAATATGGTAACACTAAAAATAAAAAGTTCATTGTTATTAGTGAGAAAGTAAAAGAAAAAAGGCTGAAATAGAAGTGAGAAAGGTTATAACGGGGAATTCAAAGTTATGACTAATGTTCTATTCCCTGAAGTGACTAGCGGAAAAGAGGTGTTCACTTCTTCTCTTCACTTCACTTCACTTCACTTCACTTCACTTCACTTCTCTTTTTCTTTTCTTTCTTCCTTTCTTTCTCTATTTATTTAGGTCAGTTTTTTGTTCATGTGTCACAAGGCTTTTAGTTTATTTTATTTATTTTGTTTTTTAATTTTATTAATATATGTTGGCCTTATGTTTAACCTCCTTGTTTGGAGTTGAGACATATACATAACATCTTAATTCCTGTATTTATCCCCTTTGTCACCCCTCTTTCCCCCTCTCCCTCCATCTCTTAATCCCCTTCACGTGCGAGAAAGAGCTTGGTTCCTATTATCTTTGTTTTTCTCTTTATTTTTTGTCTTTGTTTATGACAGAGTAGTATTGCACTTTGAGTAATTATTGTTTTTCATTATAACTAGCAAATTGTTGGAAGTATTGCTTTGTTTTATTCAGTGTTTAGCAATTTCTTAGGAAGCAAAGGAAATTTTTAAATTAATCTTTAGGAATACTTTTCACAATGAAACATGCAAACTTTAAGGAGGCTGTTTGATATCATTAACCTAACTATATACAACTTGTGTGAATGTGACCTTGATTAATCCCTTGTTTGACGGCAGCAGTTTGGTAGCTGTATCCTAAAAATAAATTATAAAGAGAACTGATGTTTGAAATGATTATCCTTTAGATAGGTACAGTATCAATCTTCTGAGACTTGGAATTTAAGCCCTTGTTGCCTTGAATCAGGAGAGAAAAGTAGAGACGGCTTATGTGAGTTATAAGTAATCAGGAAAGGCTGACATAGTGTTTTGCCCTTTTGAGTGACTCCTTCATTATAATTCTTTTTAAGTATGATGGGCCAGCTAGCCAAGTGGGCTCAGCTTTGACTTTCCTCCCAGAATGCAAGACCAACTGGCTTTTGAGGGCAAATTTTTATAAGTTCAATTTATTTATGTGCACCACTGGATTTACCTAACTCAGATCATGTAGAATGTATTCCCAAATTACTTTCAATATACTGTTGGTAAAAATTCTTAGGATCCTCTAGCTAACCCCTTGAACTCAAAGCTATTCTTTTGTTTAATTTGAAATGTTTTTAAGATATTTATAGATTTTTTCATTTTGATATTTTCTGCAAAATCTATAAACCATTTCATTAAATCAGCTTTGCCAGAGAAAAAAAGGTTGAAATCTATAGCAATAACTTGGTTCTAAATTTGTATCTTCAAAATAAAGATGCTTACTCTACTCTTACTCTTTGTAAGCTTGCCAACGTACTTTTGCATGCTAAGTAATAAATTTTTCATGCTGGATACCTAGCAAGACAACAGTGTGGTTGCTTATATGAAGTACTTAAATGTACACAATTGCAATTCCAAAGCCTTATTGGCTCATTTATCACAGGAAGTGCCAGATTCTCTAATCTTTTTAAGAAAAGCTACTCTGCTTGTATGAATTCTCAGAGGAATACCACAGATATTATGCCAATTTAGCCCTACATATTGAAGTTAAGGTTCTAAATGACATTTAATACTATGATTTATTTTGTGTCTTGAGCTTCATAGGCTACAAAACAAGATCTCATCCCTTCATATTGATTTTTATTTTTAAAGACTAATGATAAAAATCTATGCTTAAGAACTGTCAAATGATTTATGATGTTTCATTTATTTTTCAAAGGATCAGGGTGTCACCAGTAAGCCTGTTAGAATTGTAGGTTTAAAGTTCCTCAATTTTAAAAAAAGACCAGCTGCACAAACAAGTATGTGAGCTTTGTAATTTAATTCTGTGTGATTTTTTTAATACTTCAAAGTACCAAAAAAGGCAATTTGTTTAGGTCGTAAATATTTATTTGTATCATTATGAGCTCAAAGTTTGTAGTACATTTGAAGATATTTTTAAATTATTAGTAGTTCTTTGTTGTGCTCATTACAGCCTCCATACTTTTCCCCCTTTTCTCCTGAAATCCTTTTTTTTTTTTTTTTAAATAAGCTAATCCCTAGCAAAGGTGAATGTGTAAAAACTAAAGGAAGATTCTTTTTAAAAATTAGAATTCTGTAGCATAGCTATCCTAGTAGTTACATTTGGGGTACTGTTCAAAGTACTTTAAAGATATTTTTTTTTGTGGGACCAGCCAAATAGCTCAGCAGATTAAAGCACCTTGAATCCCTGGGCCTGTTGTAAGGCCCTGCCCAAGGGGTGCACTGAGATGGTGATTGAGACTAGGTGTGGTTACATGCACCTATAATTCCAGTTCTTGGGAAGCTGTAAGCAGGCAGATCACTGAGTCTGATCTAGTAGTGAGACCCTGAAAACCCTGTAGACTCTTCCCTAAAATACAAAAAAAAAAGAAAAGAAAAAGATACATTTTTGTTATTGTGTTGTTATCTACTTATTATGATGCCGAGTATTGAAACCAGAACCTTACACATGGAGGGAAGCATTCTATTACCAAGATACATTGTTAGCCTTAAAGCTTTTTTAAAAAATTACACAATTTAAGTTTGGGATAACAGTTATAAGAAGCAACATATATCCCTTGTAACCTGTACTAAAACATAGATATAGATGAGTTTTAGTGGCAACACTCAGAATGCTAACATGTATATAATCTAGATCATATTCAGATTTGTATACTTTTACTTGAGCTCATATGTATATGTATGTATATAGGTATATTTTTCTGTAATTATATTGCATGTGTAGCTTCTTGTATCTCCTCCAGGTAAGATCAGCATTCCAGTTTAAGTATTCCTTTTATTACCACATTCCCCTACCTTTTTATCAGTGAATCCGTCCCTAACTACTGACAACCATGACTCTGTGTTCATCCCTTTTATGTCATTAATATGTAAATGTAACTTTAGTGGATATATTCTTTAGAGATTGACTTTTTCATTCAGTGTAATTGCTTTGTCATTCATCCAAGCTGTGTGTGGTTTATTCCTTTTTATTTTTTTTTAATTTTTAAAAATTAATTAATTTTAATGAGGAAGAAATAACTGAGTTTCAAAACAAGTTAGTAGGATAGTCACAATAATTAATACATTGCATATTATTGTCTTCTTAGTAGTTGTTTGATGTACAAGACTCTGATATGATGTCTTTTCAAAACACTGTTAGTAAAAATCTTTCTTCTCATTGAACTAAGAGAAAGCTGTATATATAATGCAATATTCCATAATAGTAGTGGGTTATCAGCAGAACTGGCAATGTCAGAAGCTGTTGACTTGAGGCATTTACAGCTGAGCATATTAATATGGCTTTACTTTTTATATCCCATGGTTAGACTTCTCTGCTGGATGTTACTCCTTTTATTTTTGAACAGTATTCCATATATATCTGAGTTTTACTTTATATATATATAACGTAAGAAGATGACATTAAATATAAATTTTTTAAAAATATTATTGAATTAATCTATTACTTGAAATTATAAATACACTTTTCATTTATTTAGATTGAATTTGTCTATATTTTATTGTACTGAGACCAAATGAATTATTACCTGTATATGGAAATAAATGTTTTTTTTTTTTTTCCTTTTTCTGTTTCTGGTACCAGTGATGAAACTTGGGACCCTGCACTTGCCAGGTTGGTGCTTATATCACTGAGCTGCATCCCCAGCTGAAAACATTTTTTTTCAACCATTAATTTTTTTTTAATTTTCTTAACTTTAATAAGAAAGAAATAACGACAGTTTCAAAACATATTAGTAGAACTGCCATAATAATTAATAAAATGTATATTGTTGTCTTCAAAGTAGTTGTTCAAAGTACAAGATGCAGACATGATAACTTTTCTAAACACTGTTAGTACAAATATTTATTCTCATTGAACTAAGATGAAATAATTCTATGTATAGTCTAATAGTCCATAAGAATAGTGGATTATCAGCAGAACTGGTAATGTCAGAAGCTGTTCACTTGAGCCTTTTACAGCTCAGCATGTTAATCTGGCTTTGCTTTTCATACCTCGTGGTTATGCTTTCTTCTGCTGGATCGTTAAGGTCAAGTTAAAACAAGACCTATGTAACAAAAAATACAACTTTTATATCTGATGAGATGGGTCAGATGCCCTCAGGATTTATTTACCTTGCAACCATGTGCAGTGTTTTGTAGAACTTCTGTCAGTGTCAGCCATCTGGATGAGTCACAGCCATTGCTTGACCAATTCGTTCTCATGAGAGCCTGAGAGAATGTTTTCTCTCTAAGTGACTCTCTCCTTAGGCACACTATACATTGCAGATCCCTTTCCTCTGTGGCCCCATGATCTCTTTGAACAGAAAATGTGGTACACCTCTGAGTTACAGGATGTTACAGTGGAGGTTCTCTTATGTCTTGAGTCCTCACTGACCTACAGGGGCTAGGGCCAAAATACTGGCTATATTTGTAGCCCTTCTTTTTCTCTAATTTTTTGGTCTGCAAACTGAAGTTGTTAACCCTCCAGAAGAGAAGCTTAGTGATACTATTAACATAGGCAAACACACTTGGCCACCTTGTCTTCAACAAAGGGGCCAAACATGTTTACTGGAAGAAAGACAGCCTCTTTAACAAATGGACCTGGAAAATCTGGATCTCTGCATGTTGAAAACTAAAACTTGGCCCAGATCTATCACCGTGCACTAAACTAAAGTCAAAATGGATTAAAGATCTAAGTATTCAAACAGAAACACTAAATTTCCTGGAAGAGAAAGTAGGAGGAAGTCTTAAAGACATCAGGATAGGCAAACAATTCATGGACAAAAACCAAAATGCATGTGTAATACTTGAAAGAATTAACAACTAGGACCTCTTCTTGTTGATAAGTTTTTGCACATCAAAAGAAATTACCAGCAGAGTGAAAAGACAAATCAAAAATTTTAACTCATAAGTATTCAGACAAAGGTCTTCTATCTAGACTGTATGAAGAACTAAAAAACATTAGGGTCCCAAAATTCAAAGACCTTATCCAAAAATGGTCATCCAAGATGAACACATACTTCTCAGAGGAAGAAATACTACAAGCTAATAAAAATGTGAAAAAATGCTCCACATCACTAGCCATCTGTGAAATGCAAATTAAAACACACTTACATACCATCTCACCCCGGAAAGAATGGCTATCATAAAGAAATCAAGCAACAACAAATGTTGGAGTGGCTGTGGGAAAAAGGGAACACTTCTCCACTGCTGGTGGGAATGCAGACTGATGCAACTGTTATGAAAATCAGTGTGAGCATTCCTTGAAAAACTGGAGCTGGAAATCCCATTCAATCCAGCTACCCCCATACTGGGCATTTTCCCAGGAGAACTGAAAACATTATATCATAGTGATGTTTGTGCACCTATGTTTATAGCAGCACAATTTGTGATAGCCAAATTATGGAAACAACCAAAATGCATCATGTGAGGAATGGTTGAAAAGGATGTGGTATTTGTATACAATGGAATATTACTACTCAGCTCTAAAGAATGATAAATTCAAAGCCTTCATGTATAATTGGATGTATCTTAAACATATACTCATAAGTAAATGAGTATTACTTTCTCTCAAGTAAATGTTTGTTTTAAAAAACAAAACAAAATAGGATAATAAAAGAGAAAGAAGAAACAAGGAAAGCATGCCATAGGTTTGACCTGCTACAATTTTGGATATGGGTAGATTTCTAAATTTCTGTGTAAAACTGTGTAGTTGTTTTTTTTTTTTTTTTTTTTTATCATATTCTACGGGGATTTATTAGAATATCAATGAATGATGAAAAATACTGGTTCCATGTTAAGTCTAAGGCATTTGATATTCAGAAAGACACTGATAAAAACATGTTTTAAATAGGAGGGGATTCATTCTGTTTCTTAACTCAATTTTATAAAAACAATAAGGATGGAGATGCAAGATACTCTTTTTTCAGAGAGCCCAACAGATATCCTTTTTAGGTCTTTTTTTTTTCTTTTATGTACCCTGAAATTATGTTGCTGACTTCCTACAGCTTGCTGTTATCAACTAATTTTCGTTACTTTTTGCTTTTGTTTATTTTTTAAACTCAATGATTAAACGTCTTCTTTAAATTTTGGCTGATTGCAATATTTCTCTTCAAAATACTCATTCCATTTTCTCCTCCCTGAAGGAAAGTCAGGGATAGTGAACACAGTAATTAAAATATTGGCGTTATCTAGGAATCCAGAGAAGAGGTTCCCTATGAAGGATACATTTAAGTACAAATCAGAAGAACAAATAGGAGTGAACTGTAAGAGGAGGATTAGGAAATATCATTACGAATAAATCAGTGGGCCTGTACAGAGAGCCTGGGGTAGGAAAGAGCAAGGCAAGTGTGACAAATTGGGATAAAGTCAATGTTCTACACATTTTTTAAGAAGGGACAGAAAAACATCCAGAGGCAGATAGGAAGAAGAGGAGATAGCATTTCAATCTTCCTGCAAGACCCATGTTTCTGGACCAGCCAGATGGTTCAGCATTCTAAAGTGCCTGCTTAGGAAAGTTTAGGCAACCACAGGGACCATGGTTCAATCCCCCAGCACCACATGGTGTGCCAGTGCAAGCCCCATCCCCAGGGCAGGCTGAGCCAGCCATAATATAAAAAAGAAAGAAAGAAAGAAAGAAAGACCCACCCATGTTTCTTGTCACTGTGTGCCATAGTGGCTGACAAAGAGGAAGGGACTATAGGCCAGTAAATGTGGAGCTTGTAGGAGACATAGATTGAGTTTAAAAGTACCAAAAGTTTAATCTTTGCCAATGCAGTGAAGCTGTACATATGGATGAGCTATCCTAGGAAGAGAATATAAAATAAAATAGAATAGAATATAAAAGTAAAACATGATGTTTGCCTTCATGTGCTTCAGCATTCAGTGGACTGGGATGGCCAGGAAAGCAGAGAGAATAAATCAGGAGCCTTGGTTTCTGGAAGCCAAAAGAAGATTGCAATAGCAGTTGTCTTGCTGCTGTTTTGTAAAAGAAAATGAGGACTGGGAAGTATCTGTGTATGACTTTGGCATGAGCAATTTTAAAAGAAGCAGGGACTTCAGGAACATAAGGAGAATGAACAAGAGATGAATAAAGAAGTGAGAACTGTTAGGCAGTTTTATAAATTTTATTTGAAACTGGAAATATCTAGATAGGCCTGTGGTTGTAGGCTACAGCTGGAGAGAGTTACATGTTGCTGTTGCTGCTCCTGCTGTTGTTTTTCTGAGTCATGGGTTTATGTAAAAGGAGTACAAAGAGATCTGCTAAAAGAGGTTGAACATATGAACAAAAGAAAGAATAGAAAAACAGAATATATCTTAGGTATAGGGAGAGGAGATAGCCTTGGCAAAGAGACAGGGTATCCACTGTGCTGTGTCAGGTGGCATGTAGCAAAGCTTGAGTCCTTTAGGTAGCTTGTATGTGATACCAGGAAGCAAGTGACTTTGTGTTCATGGCATTTATCTCTGGGTGGAGGTGAAAGGGTCTGAAGAGAGGAGTGAAGAATAATATAGATCTTCAGAGTTCAAGAAAGAAGGGTTGGTGTTAGTCATGTAGAAATTGAGCTCTTAGGTTCCTAGAAATAATTAGGGCACTGGAATTTTTAGTGAGTCACAAATCCTCTTTTCCAAGCATTTTCAAAGTTCCAGGAGAGGATTTACAGGATACAGAGAGAGATTTGGGCTGCTCTGGATAGAACTCTTAGGTAATAGGTCCATTTGGTCTGCAGTCAGGATTCAAGCACAGGAAGAGACAAGAAAAGCATAAAAAGGGATGGAAAGATAACTCAGTAGAATAAGCACCTGCCTGACAAGTGCAAGGTATTGACTTCAATCACTGGTACCACAAAATACAAATAAACAAAAGAAAGGCATAAAGAAAGTGTTGTCTTATCGGAAAAATTTAAATGCATTTTCAAAACAAATATTTGCAATGATTTAAGTTTTGTTGCCGAGGCTTCTAGTACTTCATACGTTGTCTTACATATTATTTATTTTTTTAAAAAATTATTTATTTGTTCTAGGCCCTTGCTACACAAGTTGGACGCTAGCGATCCTCCTATCTCAGCCTCCCCAGTGCTGGCATTACAAGTGTGTATCAGTACACCTAATTTTGGTAGCCAGCTCAGCACTGGGTGGCATGGCATGCAGTACATGGGATTGAACCTGGGTCCTTGTACTTGCCAAGCAGGTGCTTAGACCACTGAGCTATCTCCTTGGCCTTTATATTACTTATTTTAGAGGATTTTTTCTTCATCAGCAAGATACCTCAGTTAACTTTTACAGAACAGGCCACTTAGTGTATTAATATGCAAGCTGCTTAGTGAATGCCCTACAAAAAACCACATACTACAGCTATACTCTGAGGGGTATATTCTGTTTGTTCAAGGAATCTTTTTTTTCTTACACTACAACATTCTTTATAGTAAACCCTCATTAAATAGATAAATGGGGCTCTAGGTCCTGAAGACTGAACTCAGAGCCTTGTGCACCCAGGCCAGTGCTCTATCAGAAAGCTACATCTTCAATCATCCTACTTTCTTTTACTGTTCCAAGAGAATTACTTATCCTTGTGCAACAAAACTTAATATTTACTTAATATGACTTAATACCAGTCATAATTGAAATGTTATATGTATTCTTTGTAATATTTTTAAATTGTGGAAATTAATATTTGGTTGGACCAAATTATTCTAAGTTTTTGATACTTTCAGAGTAATTCTCCCTAATATTTTCTGTTCTACAGTGCATGACATATCAGTCTTGGTTTTTAAAGAAAGAATCCTCATAACTAGCTTCAATTTCACTCAAATTAAGATTTCCTTAGAAACAGTGAGGTGTTATATCAGTGGTTTGCTATAAGAACAGATGTAATGTGCAATATAAAAATATGGAAGAATTTATAAGATTGACTTACAGTAGCCACTCAACAGAGTTAAGTGAGAAAGAGTACAGAAGGTCTTTCTGCACACTAGAGACCAAAAGATTCAGTCCCAAGGTCTGGAGCTCCATGTAGTGTCCTTTTGGAGTCTGTATCAGACCAATGAGTCTGTGAAAGAATGCTAAAGATCTGTGATAGAGGCCAGAGAGTCTTCTCTGGAAACTAGAAGATGACATCCAAGGTGAAGATGAAGACTGAAGCTCCTACAAAGAAACAGAGGGAGATCTGTCTGTCTTCATTTCCCCAGTGCACTATGCAGGTGATCAGCTGTCCTAGAAGAACTGCTGAGCCAATTTAGCTAAGTTTCTCTTAACTAAACTCCACAAGTTGATACAGTCAGTGAACCATTACAGGTGTTCAGAAAAAATGCCAAACATGTTATATCTTTACCATTTGTATTGTCAATATTATAATTAAAAGGATAATATGTCTCTGTACATACAAGTGATTTTTGCTAATAGAACATATTTAAACCAGTGATTCTCAAAAGGGAGTGGTGTATCTATGCTGATAAATTCCCTTTTTCCTCCCTTTTTCCTCCCTTTGTAAGATAATATCTTCATCATCCATGCTGTGAAGTCCCTGCTGAGAATCTTTCATACTGAATAGATTTTATTTTATCTAATCAGATTTGGCAGCACCACATCTTCCTTCTGTATCTATGCCTATCTCTGGCTGTAGCAGGCTTATCTTGGAAGTAGTTACTGAGTTCATCTGGACACAGACTGAAGGATTACAGGAATCAGGACATTTGATGGTGTTTAGTATTCTTGTCTCTGCCTAAGTACCAGTTACTTCATGTCTTCATTAATCATAATGTTCTTTCAGAGCATCTTGCTTTCTTCAGAGCATGATCTCATTATTATTTTTCTCCCTATGTCACTTACTCCTCTTGTTGCTGGGACAAAATACTTCACAGCCAAAATGAAGGAAGCAAGTGTTTATTTAGTTCACAGTCAGTGGAGGTTTCAGTCCATACTCATCTGGCTCCAAGGCAAAGTAACACATGGCACAGAGCAGCTGTGCGTGGCAGTGGCAAACAGCAAAAAGTAAAGGGAGGGGCAGCAGCTCTGGCAGCTAGCAAGCCTCTCTCTTTTCCTTATATGTAATTCAGATTACCTGCCCCAGGACACGTATAATACTCACTCCCACAATAATGAATCACAAATCACAAACTCCAAAAGCCACCCTTTGACTGCATGAGGCTTTGTGGGAACAATTAAACACAAATCATAACATTCACTTTCCTATATTGATCTTCTCACTCTCCATGTGGTAATTGTAGGAAGGCCTTTATTTTCTCTGCATACAGTCTGTCTGAGACATGGGTAGAATTCACAAAACTCCAAACTCTCCTTCTTGAGAACTGCCCAGTTGCATCTCAGGAGCTTCACCCCTCAGGATCTTATCAGAAAAATATATTATCACTCACTTCACCTGGTGACATTTATGCTGGTGATAAAGACAGTTCAGATATATTATTGAATGTCTGTTCATACCCAATTTGTGTAAATATACTGCAGTTTGATCATCAACACTGAAAGAAGGTATGACATGACAGCTTGAAAGCATATTTCTAGGCTCAGGTCTGTGTACTCCATGATGGTTACCATAACTGCATAAGTCACAACTGCTACTAAAATATCTTTTCCACACTTAAGTTTCTTTCTAATTTAGTGACATTAATTTGGGAGTTTTATATTTCTCCTACTGTTTACACTGACTCTTACAAGGTTAAAATTATTTCACTACGCAGTACTAGAAAGCAAAATGTAACTATTAACAAATGTACAGATAATAAAAAGACTGTGGATCAAGATGAAGACAAGTGAGTAGGAGTAAGGAATAGGAAAGAAAATTTAATGCTTACTGTTTGGATCTATACTTTCATATATTACTTTTTTACTTTGAGTTCTATTGCTTTGAAATATAAAATTTTACTTAGAAATGTAAAATCTAGAGTCAGAAAAGTTAGAGTAGAACATTGCGAAGAATGTATGAACTGATGTATATTTTTTCTTTTCCCCAAGTAAATATGGCAGCGATTTAATAGTAGCTCCTGGAAACTGTGTGCAAGTACTACTCTTGGCTACATAATACAGTAATTGGAAACAAAAGTCAGGCATTTTTGTCTATTTCTAAATTTATATACTTTAATAGTATTGAAGTGATTTGTATGTGGGTACATTTTGAGAATTCTTAGTACTTTGCCAAAGTAGCAAAGTTTTGTAATGCACAGTAGAATAAGACAAATATCAGTTGATTTTGCTTAAGATCTTAATACTAGGTTATTTTTAAAAACAGATATGACCTCAATCATATATAAGTAATACTGCTTTGTATCTTTCTCATAAAATTTTAAAATCTGTTGTTTCTAGTTGTGTTGAAGGAACTCAAATTTTATCTTGTAGACATTTGACAGAAATAACCACAGATTTTATTAAAATATTAAAAAGTATTTTATTAGATAATTTTTGTACATTAATGTTTTAATTTCTAGATTTGTCTCACAAGACCTACTTTTACAAATCAACTTAGTGGAAACTACTTTTACAGAGTACATATCATTTTTTTTCTTTTTTTTTTTTTTGTTTCGGAACTTTTGTTTGTTTATTTATTTATTTTTATGGCTGGCTCAGCCTGCCCTGAGGGCAGAGCTGGTGCAGCATGTGGTGCCGGGGATCGAACCGTGGTCCCTGCAGCCGCCTGCAGGTGCTTTAGACCACTGAGCCATCCTGCTGGGCCCCCAGAGTACATATCATATATGAAGTAAAGTTTATCCTTTCACTTCATCAAATGATATATTTCTCAGAAAATACTTGAATAGACTATTAGCTCCTTGAAAAAATTACTTTTCATTCTGTACCTACATAGTTTTTATTTTATTTATTTTTTTTTCTTTGTTTTTTTTTTGTTTTTTTTTTTTTTTGCGGGAGTGGGGTTCAAACTCCTGGCCTTGCACTTGCTAGGCAGGCACTTGTGCCACAGAGCTATCTCCCCAGCCCCCGAGTTTTTATATACCATGTGCCCTGCGGTCATTTATTTAAGATATACTCATCAGATTGACATGAAATTAATCAGGAAATAGGAGAGCTACATGTGTTTTCTACTTTACTGTTTTTCAGAAGAGATGTATTTGGGAGCAAATCCAGAACAAGTATCTAAAAAAAAAAAAAAAAACGGACATCTTGTGATACATACATTTTCAGGGTAATGTTAGATGGTAATGTGGAGCATGCTCTTAAATACACCAGAGAAGTGGGTCCCTGTTCCCGGAGTTTTACACTGCAAACTACCTAGATTTAATAGCTATAGAACACATTTCAAAAACAGCAGTATAGATGTTGTTTGCAAGCTTATATGAAACATTCTCTAAGATTCTGTTAGGTCATATAACAAGCCTTATGATATGAAAAATGGTTACGGTGATTCCAAGTTTGTTCTCTGACCATCATAGAGTATAATTAGAAGTAAGTAACAAAAGCAAATTTGGAAAATGTACAAATATGGATAAATTAACATACTCTTAAATAGTTAATAGGTCAAAGAAAAAATCACATAGTAAATTAGGAAACACATTCAGATATATTAATCTCAAATACTACATACTAAAATTCATATAATACACATAAAAAACAATGTTTATGCAGAAATGTGTACCCATAAATGCATATTCTTTTTAAAAGAAAGATCAAGTTGACAAATTAGCCTTTTACCTAACCTGGAAAAAGAAAATCTAAATATGCCAAAGGAATAAAATATTAAAGCATAAATATAAATGAAATAATAAAAGTCAGTAGAAAAAAACAGTGAAATGGAAAAGAAACCTTTTCTAGTCCAGTCAAGTAAACAAAGTTAAATTACTAATATCACCAGGGAGAGAAAAGACAACACTAACAAATATATAGAATTAAAGAAGGATTATATGCACCAAGACAGAAATTAGGGAAACCTGCCCTTCACAATAACATTAAAAAAAAAAAAAAAGAAAAAAAAACCTTAGGAATCAATCTCACAAAGGAAGTAAAAGATTTATGCAATAAAAATTAGTCTGAACAAATAGATCAAATTGGATTTTTTTTTTTTTTTTAATTGCCTGCATGGCCGAGATGGTATGCCCGGCATGTAGGGCTGGGGATTGAACTCAGGTCCTTGTACTTGCCAGGTCAGTGCTTATCGCTCTGAGTTATCTCACCAAGCCCTCTGAGTTATCTCTTCAGGATCAAAGAGGATTTTAAAGCATGGAAAGATATTGCATGGTCCTGGATAGGAAGAACCAACATTGTGAAGATGGCCATACTCCCAAAATTGTAATGCAGATTTATGGCAGACCAGATTAAAATACCATTAGTATACCTCACACATCTAGAGAAAATGAAAATTCATGTGTAACCAGAAGAGACCCAAAATATCAAAGGCAGTCCTAGGCAACAAAGGAAGGGAAAGAAGCTTCACAATCCCTAATGTGAAATTATACTGCAAAGCTACTGTAATAAAATCAACATGGTACTGGCATAAAAACAGACCAGAGGATAAATGGAACAGATTAGAATATGTAGACACAATACAAACACATGCAGCTACTTCATCTTTGACAAAGGTGTTGAACATGTTGACTGGAAGAAACATAGCCTCTTTAATAAGTTGTACTGGAAAACCCGGTTTTCCACATATCAAAGGCTAAAATAAGACCCAACTCTATCACCATGCACTAAAATACAGTCAAAATCGATCAAAGATTTAAACATTAAAACAGAGACACTAAGTCTGGGGGAAAAGTAGGTTAAAATTTTAAAGACAGATGGGGTAAATAGTTCATAAGCAAAAATCAAACTTCAAAGAAGCAACAACTGGGATTTAATCTTTTGGAAGTTTCTGCATGTCAAAAGAAAGCATCAAGACAGTAAAAAAAAAAAAAAAAAAAAACTGGGAAAAAATTATAGTCAGCTGCCCATCTGACAGACTTTCTTTCTAGAACATATGAAGAAAATTTTAAAAGTGAGACCCCAAAATTCGAAGACCCAATGCAAAAATGAGCATTTGAGATGAATATACACTTCTTAGATGAAGAAACACAAGTGGGAAATAAATATTGGAAAACATGTTCAACATCATTGGTCATTCAAGAAATGCAAATTAAAACAACACTGAGATTCCATCTCACCCCTGAATGGTTGTCATCAACAAGTCAACCGATAAATGCTGGTGGGGCATTTAGGGGAAAAAGGAACCGATCTCCACTGTTGGTGGGAGTACAGACTGGTATAACCACTGTGAAAATCAGTGTGAAGATTCCTTAAAAAGCTAGGATTGGCAATCCCATTCAAGCCAGGTATTCCCCTCCTGGGTATTTTTCCAGAAGAACTGAAAACCTTATACCACAACAATATGTGTGCACCAATGTTTATAGCTATTTGGCATAGCTAAATCTTGAAACAACCCAACTGCCAGTCAACTGAGGAATAGATGCAGAAGATGTATTTTGTTTTGTGTGTTTTGTTTTGTTTTGTTTTTACACAAAAGAGTATTGCTTAGCTATAAAAAGTATAAATTTGAGGCTCTTATACGTAAATGGATGCAGCTAGAGGTCATACTCTTTATCTGAAAAAAAGAAAAAATCAGACCTGGATGTGCAAACATGTTACTGTCTCCTTAGTGTAAAAACCTAAAACAATAAATAAAATCTGAGCATTGCAAAACATACTGTGAAAAGAGAATGAGTCTGTTCGAAGGGAAGGAATAACTGAGATGAGGAGAATGACAGGAGAGGGAATGGCGTAAAGAGATACATCCATGGATGTAAGCAGGACGACTTAGACAATGGTACTTTGCATTTCTGCTGATCTATAGGAAGGAGCAGTTTACACTTAGTATTTCTGGATTTTGGTGTTGTTGTTGTTTTCATTTTTCTCTCTTAATTTATTAAGACTTTTTTCTTTTTCCAATTTTTCATGCATATATCTAGTCATCTGAATAAGTCGAAGACAACAGTGTTCAATACAACAAATACTGTGACTTCATACTATTTTTAGTGAAATTCTGTATCATTGCTAATTTTCTTTTATTGTCTCAGTTACTCTTCTCTTTGCTAAAACAAAATAGCTGATACCCAAAATTAAGGAAGGAAAGGTTTATTTAGATCACAATTTGTAGGGGGATTCAATCCATACTGGGTTGGCTCAAAGGCAGAATGGCACATGGTAGAAGGTAACAGTTCATGGCAGTAGAAAACAGCAAAACAGCAAGAGCAAAAACATTATCAGCAACAGACTCTCTCCCTTTCTTATTTGCATTCAGGCTATCTGAAGATGCTCACATCCATAATCCCAGCACTGGATCATGAATTAATCACAAACTGTAGAAACTACCACATGACTGTTCCTAAGAGGTATAAACTATAAAACTGATTCAAGAAATAGAATATCAGTGTTCATAACAAGTAAAGTGTTTGAATTATGATTTAAAAATTCCTCGATGCTACATGCGCATGATTATCTCTAGACTCAGATGGCTTTACTGATGAATTCTATCAAAATTTAAGGAAGGATTAATATCAGTTTTTCACATTTTCTAAAAAAACAAGAGGGCATACTTCTAACTCATTATGTGAAGCCAGTATTTCTCTGGTTCTGATAATAAAACCAGACAAAGGCAGCACAAAAAATCTATAGACTACTATATCTTGTGAAACTGATGTAAAAATCCTCAGCAAAATAATAAAAAAAAAGTCTAGTAACATACGAAGTTAATTACAAACCAGTACCAAAAGAAGTATATCTCAGAATAGAAGGTTGATGTAGTGCATAAAAATAAATCAGCATAGCACATCTTATTAATTGAGAGCAAAAGGAGAAGGACATCTTAATTGACATAAAAAAGCACTTAACAAAATCTGAGTCTTTTTTATGGTAAAAACACTGTGCAAACCGACAGTAGAAGGTAACTTCTTCAACATGATGAACCTATGAAAGCCATATAGCTAACATTATACTTTAGAGTAAAAGACAAAATGCATTCCTACAAAGATAATGAACAAGACAAGATTGTAATGTGTTACCCCTCTATTCAGTGATGTGTCAAAGTTCTAATAGGACAGTTAGGCAAGAAAAAGTATTAGTAGGATCCAACATAGCTGAATAAAGAAGTCCCTGAGTCTCTCAGAGAAGATGAACTAACAACACAGGAACTGAGACCAAATTAAAGGAAATAACTGGATGGTAAATACTATCACCAGACATACAAAGCTGAAAAGACTTCATGGGGAGGCAACATTTTATTAAAAATCTTCCTATAATCCACAAACTCTCTTTACTAGATCTCAGCCTGAAGCACTGCCCCTCCAAAAGGTTTCTGGGGGTGGGGCAGATATACTTACGCATAAGAACATGGGAAAACAAGGCAACAGAAGATCTCTGAGGTCTCCCAGCTTTCCTAAAGCAGAGAAAGAGGTCACAAAGGGAGAGGAAAGCAAATACTGGCTAAAGGGACTTCATGAAAAGTTTATGCACTAAACCAGCCACCAAGTCCAAGCACCTGCCTGTAATCCTAGAACAAAAGAGACACAGAGACAGAGACAGAGACAGAGACGGAGAGGCAGAGACAGATTATTCAGCAGCTAGTAAGTGACAAGTAAAACCAAGTTAAGGCTACTGGAGTTAGAAAAAAGCTAGAACACTAATATAAATGGATTTACTAACATGTTTACAGAAATTCTAGAAGAAAATTCCTAAATATAAGAAATGAGTTAAAGTACTAAACAAATATGATGAGAAAACCTTACCAAGAAGACAAATATATTCACTTGAAGAGATGATAGTCTCTTTAATAAATGATACTAAAAAGAAAAATGGCTTTCCACATACTGACGAGTAAAACTAAACCCATGTCTACCAGTGTACACTAGACTAATTAAAATGAACCAAAGATCTAAATATTAAAACAGAAACACTAAATATGCTAGAAAAGAAAATGGGTAGAAATCTTGGAGATGCAAGTGTAAACAGAGAATTTATGAACAAATTGCAACCCTCAAGAAAACAACCTATAAAAAAAATGCTGATACAGTTATGGAGAACAAGAACCCTTTTCCACTGTTGGGTGGATAGAATGGTACAGCCTCTGTGAAAATCTATGTAGAGATTTCTTTAAAAACTGGGATTAGAGGTCCCATTTGACCCAACTGAATATCTGAATATCTTCCCAGAAGAATTTAAAGCATCACAGTACAGTAATATACATGCGTACATATCCTATCTTCATAGCAGCACAATTTTTAATAGCTTAGAAAAAACCTAAATGCCCATCAAGGAATAAATTTTAAGAACATGATTTTTTAAAAAAATATAATGAAGGTCTGGCCAGATATCTCAGTGGATTAAAGCCCCTGTAAGCAGTGGCCAGGGGCTTGATCCCTGGGGCATGCTGAGATGGCAATTGAGATAGGGCATGGTGGCGCGCACGTGTAATCCCAGCACTTGGGAGCCTGAAACCAAGAAAAGCACTACAAGTCTGATCTACGTAGTGAGACCCTATAGACCCTGTAGTCCTGTACTAAATACATTAAAAAAAGAAATATATGTAGCATTGATATATATGTGTATATATTCCTCTACTTCTTTTTTATAATTATATGTATGAGTTATATATATTCATATATATATATATATATATATATATATGTGTGTGTGTGTGTGTGTGTGTGTATATACATGTACAATATATGGGAATACTACTTAGTCATAAAGGAAGATAAACTTGAGACTTTTATAGCTAAGTGAATGCTACTCAAGACCATACTTATAAGTGAATAAACCACACTCACATGTATAAACATCAAATTATCTCTATAGTGTGAGAGCTAGAAAGAATAAAGAAGATCCCATACAACAAATACTATGAAAAGAGAAGAAACTAATCAAAAGAAAATAAAAAGTGTGATGGAAGAAAGGGGAAAAGAAAGAAAAGGACAGGACAAAAATGCATACACAAGAAAGTAAAGATAGTTATACAGATGGGCTGTCTTGATTCATAGAAGAGTTGTTTTTGTGTAATTTTCTGGACAATGTTTCATGCTTGTACTCTGAATAACTACTATGAATATAACAATCTACAATGTGTCAGTTATTGTTACTATCCTAGTAGCCTGCTTTGTAACTGCTTTATTGTTATTTCATTTTTTTTCTGTTTAAAATTTTTAAGAGGCTCACCAAGGCATATCATTATTAAATTAACAGATACCCAGAAAAAAAAGTTTTAAAAGCTGAGAAAAACAGAAAATCACATAAGAAGTTATCCCAGTTTGAATTGAAGCAGACATTTTAACACAAACCATTAAAGACCAGAAGAGCTTAAAGTATTCAAGCCATAAAAGGAAATAACTTCCAGCTCAGGATAATTTGTCCTAGAAAGATATCTTTCAAAATAAATGGATAAATAAGGTATTTCCATGTAAAAGATTGTGAAAGCATACTGAATACAAAATCCACGTTCCAGAAAACTCAAGAATATTCTTGACAGAATAGAGCTAAAAATCCAGAGGAAACAGAAACTGCAAGGTTAATTGAAAAACAGCTAAATAATATCAGGAAAAGAAAAACAAAACAGTTACCAACAGAGGAAGAAGTCCATAATAATAAATAATCAACCTAAAAAAAAAATAATCAACCTATCTGTAATATTTCTCAGTGTTAGCAGCTTCAACTATTAATTAAAACACACAGATTGACAGACTGGAGTGAAAAAGAGAATGTAATGATATGTTACATTCAAGAACTCATGTAGTCCAAAAAGATATTTTCAGGCTAACAATGAAAGGATGGAAAACTATTTCATCCAGTAGGATCCCACAAACCAGTGGGAATAGTAGAAGCGACAAAGATGATCACCATACACTACTTGAAGGAACAGTCCAACAATAAAAGCTAACACTGGTAAATATATATATGCATCAAATCCGGGAGTACCTATCTTCATAAAAAGAAACTGCTAAATTTAAAAAATAAGCACAAACTAGTGTAAGAACTCGAAGAAATAAAAATGGAATGGCATAATACAGCTAAATGGAAATCAAGTACTTAAGGATGAAACAATGTAGAGACAGCAAGCAGAAAAGTTAGCAAACTTGGCAGAGGCAAAACCATGCACTTATATAAACGGGATCAATTAGACAAAATTTTATGATTATAAAAAAAGATCATAATAAATAGACAAAATGTAAAAACATTCCTACTGAAGTCAGGAGTAAGACAAGGATGCCCGTTGTCACCACTTCTACTCAACATAGTCCTTTAAAAATGGTCCAGAGCAATCATTAAAAAAAAAAAAAAAAAGAAACAAAAAGGTACCTATATGAAAGGAAGAGTTCAAATTATCATTATTTCCAGATTTGACACTCTGTATAGAAAATCTATATAACTCTGATCAAAAAACTTTTAGAATAGCCAGCTTTAGTAGCAAACCAGGATATAAAACCAACATACAAAAATCAGTAGAATTTGTATACAATAATAAACTCAGTGAGGAATAAATTGTAAAAAATACCTTCATTGGCTTCAAGAACAATGAAATATCTAGAAACTAATCTACCAAAGAAGTGAAGGACATCTACAAAATGAAAATTAAGACAGTATTCTGAAAACAGAGATTGAAGAGCACATCAGAAAATAGAAATATGCTTCTTGCACATGGATAGTCTAAATCACAATTGTCAAAAGGGCCATACTCCTATAACTATTATACATATTTGGTGCAACTTCAAAATACCAACAGCATGCTTCAGAAAATAGAGCAAACAATCCAGAAATTCACATGGAGCCAAAAGAGAAGGAATGAATGTCTCAGTTACTCTTCTCTCATTGCTGGTACAGATACCTGACACTCACAATGAAGGAAGGAAAGATTTATTTAGCTCACAGTTAATGGAGGTTTCAGTCTGTACTCAGCTGGCTCCAAGGCAGAGTGGCATACGGAAGAAAACATCTTGCATGGTGGCAGCAAACAGCAAGAAAGCACAACGAAGGCTTTGCAGTAACAGTGGCTACAGAGAGGACGTCTGTCTCTCTTAAATTGCATTCAGGCTGTCCACCCTAGGCTGGGAGAAGTACTCACACCCATAATCCCAGCAGTACTAAAACCCATAAGCCCAAACTCTAGAAGTCCCTGACCCATGACTACATGAGGCTTTGGGGGGACAACTAGACACAAATCATAAAAGATGAGTAGAGGTTTAAATGTAAGAGAATCACAAAACTCTTAGAGAAAAACCTAAGATGACATATTTATGACCTTGGATTAGGCAGTGGTTTCTTAGATTGACACCAAAAGCAAAGCAGCAGAAGAGAAATAGGTAAGCTGGGCTTCACCAAAATCAAAAACTTTTGTGCTTCAAAGAACACATCAAAATAGTGAAAAGACAACCTACAGAAAGGGGAAAATGGTTTTCAAAACTTAAACAGCATCTGATAAGAGACCTCTATTGAGGGTATATAACACTCTTCATAGAAATAAAAGTAACCCAATATAAAGCAAAGTAATTGAATAGATTTTTTTTTAAAAAAAGATATACAAATTGGCAATGAGCACATAAAACGATAATTAGCCATTAAGAAATGAACACAGTGAGATATACTATATTAATGAAATATTTACCAAAGCAAATATTAATGAGAATATGTAAAAATTTGAAAATGTATATTATTGGTAAGGACATAAATAGAAAGCTCTGAAAAAGAGTGACAAGTCTTCAGAAGATTAAACAAAGAATTACTATATGACCTAGCCTTTACCTTTATGGAGTTATACCTCTATTGCTAGATACAGAATTTTGGAAGGGTAAATTTTATGGTAAGTTTTTGTATGTTATGGTCTGGTGCTGAAAGAAATGACGAGAAGACCCTATGAATGTAGCTTCAGCGGTCTCACAGAGATCTGTCTCTTTTAAAGTGAGCCCAGAGCTCCAGAAGCATCTCTTTTTTTTTTTTATTTAGGACTATAACCTCTGTTGATGTTCACTATTTGTTTAACGCTAGGTTCACACAGTTGTTAAAAGGATTACAAGGAGGGGAGGAGATAATCACTAACATCTCAAGTAAGGGCAGAGACCTCAATCAGGATAAGCTGTTACCCACCTTCTTAAATCCCAGTTTTCTAGAATCCCTAACAGATTACAACCCACCCTAAGCTTTGTTTATTGTTCTTCGCTTCTTTAAGATGCTTGTTTCTTATCTCTGCATATCCCTGTTTTTACTTTTAATGTTAAAAGACAATTTTTTGAGGAATCAGGGACTGTAGACTTTTGATCCATAGCTTGTTGCTCAATCTGTTCTCATTGCCAAACTAAGCAGGATATACAAAATCATACAGAAACAACATACACAAATCACTACTACATTTCCACTAAACCATGAGATAACATGAAAAGGATTAAGGTTTTCAATGCCATTAGAGATGCTTTGCAACAGATTGAGTTTGGTTCTATGAAATTGGAGTTATACAAGATGAAAAGTACTCCAGTCACATTTTAAACAAAGTTGACATTATAGATTAATGATTTGACCTCTCAACATAACAATAGTTTATTCGGAATCACTTATCTTAGTATTCAACTCTGAGTATATGTGTCCATAATTGTTTTGAGTCCTTGTGCCATTTCTGCACAAAACTTAAAACATTTTGCTGCACAAAATGAGCAGTTGTTGCACAGCTACTCTGGCTGTAGCAGCTGTGGACGTGAAGGCTATCATGAGTTCAAGCTTTCCTTTTGTGCTCTTCTTTAACATCTCCAGCAAATGTTGGGACAGCATCATGGCAGGGGAGCCTTGCAATGGGCGATTTAGTTGTATTGGAAGTCAAATTCTGGTCCTTGTTCTGAGAATATAAATGTTATCTCTAGAAAAAGTAAAGCTGAGTAGAATGAGTTGTGTTTCCTTTAAATAATGAGATATTTTCATCTCAATTTCTTTCCTTCTGCCATCCGGGCAGAGCCATAGAGCTCCAATAGAGCTCCATAGGGCATCAGTCTATGGTGGTACTTCCATTGGAAGTATTAAGTAACTCCCAGTCTGCCTCTCCTCTTACACATTTCCCAATGTACCCTAATATAAGCAACATTGGTATTCTGGCAGGATAGCAGATCTGGTGGTGGAAACCTTCCATTAGCCGCTATGCATGCCTTTAAAGTACTTTCCTTGGAGAAGAAAATGTCCCCCTTTTTCTTCTTACCTCGGTGTTATTATTTACTAGACTTTTTTCCATCAGTGAACTCCTCTATGGAGTGATGGATTTGGACCAGAAATGACAATAAAGCCATCATAGTGATATAGGAAGAAAAGAAACAATCTCTAGTGGATGACTCCAAATGATACTTTCTTCTGACTCTCTTTGGGTGATGATTGATCTTGGATGTCAATCTTTAAAGAGGTCAGCATTTGTTTGACCTTTGATGTTTAGGTCTGGCCCACATTGGGAGCATCCATCCCTCCCATAGTTGCTAGATACCTTGCCTTCTGTGTTATCTCCTTTGAGGGCTTAACCCTGTCTGACTGCCTGTAATATTTCTATCTGCTTGCAATATTTCCCCTTCTGAAGAAGTAACCTGAACTGCTGTGAGGGAATTATGGGTAATGACCACTCTGACTCCTTAAGGCTGAAAGGAGTCATAGTTGGCAACTGGCCATCAGAGATACTCTCCAGAGTTTCTACCTAAAGGCCCTCAAGAGAGACCAGGCATTTTTACCTTGGGTAGGTGAAATCACTTTAAATCTGGAGAAGATAAAAAGTCAAAGAAATTATTAAACATACATGGGCCAAATAACATCAGTGGAATAATTATGAATGTGACCAAAATGATTTTTACCAATAGTAATGGCTTATTTTTTAGTTACATATTATGAGAAAACAGTGACATCTACAAGCTAGTTTTATTTGTATATTGTTGAACTCAAACTTGTCTGTATAGGGAAACATTTTTTGTAATATATATTAAATTTTTAAAACTAGTTTTAGTGTAAATTGGATTAATCTTCTAAAGTCTGTTTCTTTTTGAAGTATGATGACTAGAAGGAAAGTCAGGGTTGGAGAAGAACAAAGAGACCTGTGCCAATATCCAGCAATAGGCTGGGTTTTCCTTTGGTCATGATTTCTCAGGGCTGCTCTGTGGAGATGCCAGAGACTGTCTGGCCAGAGGGAGTAGGCAGACCCAAAGCCCTTCAGTCCTACCGTACCATCAGGGAAGCTGAGTCTGAGCTCTGGGGCCTTTGCCTCAAAGTGCATTCTCACTTCTAGCAGCTGCTTTGGCAGTCAAGGCATGGCTTGTGGGTCTCTTGAGACAATTCCTCTTATTTTGGCCAGGCTTCTGACAGTCATAGCAGATGAACTTAGTTCTTCTTGGAGCCAAGAGAATCAGACTCAGGATCTGTTTTTAGAGCCTCAATAAGGCAACTATTTTTTTTTTTTTTTTTAATCTTCTGTTTTCTCTCCCCGGTTTTCTCCCAGTCCCAATTATAGGAAATTATTTTCTTATTATCCTATAAAGTATCAAGTGAGTTTTTTTATTTGTCCCCAGGTAGGTAATGGGGCTTACTGGATTTTAGAAAGAGGCCATCTGAATGATTTCCTATTTAAAGTGAGTCTTTTCATCAATGAGAGGTTTTGTATCAGATTGTTTACACTTACTCATTTCCTGGGTTTTATTTGTCGAGCTGGCACCCAAACTACTTCTCCAATATCTGTAATGACTCAAGCAAAACCTCTTCCCCATCTCTGGATAACTCCTAGAAACCACTGATTAATATCATTTAGAAAGAAAACAGGCTGTTGCAAAGGAATGCTCACTTCCTTTGTCCAGTGTGGTCTACAGCAGAAGATCCGTCTAGCAGCCGATTTAAAAAATTTAATGTGAAAGCCAGGCGTGGTGGCTCACGCCTGTAATCCCAGCACTCGGGAGGCTGAGGCAGGAGGATTGGTGCGAGTTCGAGACCAGCTTGGGCTACAAAAGTGAGCTCAAGGCCAGCCTCAACTGCATAGCAAGACCCTGTCTCAAAAAGACAAAAAAAAAAAATAATAATAATAATAATAATAAATAAAAATAAAAAATTTAATGTGAATAAAGCTTTTGTACAATTAACCTGGGTGTATTCTTATGTATTCCCATACTATTCCACCTTTTTTGTTTAATAAGCATTTCTTTTGAACTTCTCTTAGCTCATTCTGTAATTGCTTGACCTTGGGTGTTATAGGGAATACCTATACTATGAGTAATGTTCCAATGTTAACCCTGGTCCCACAAAAAAAAAAAAAAAAAAAAAAAAAAAAAAAAAAAAAAAAAAAAAAAAAAAAAAAAAAAAAAAAAAAAAAAAAAAAAAAAAAAATCAAGTAATGTTCCAGTGTTTAAAAAAGTTTTGTAAAACTTTGCTAAGATAGACAGGAGCATTATCAGTTTTATTTTGAGGTGGGACCCCCCCCATTATATTAAATGCTTCTAAAAAATGTTTTATGACCTATTGATTCTTTTCTTTTTTACAGTCCTTTTTCATATGCCCCACTTTGCCACAATTAAGACATTTTATAAGATTTTGTTTACATGAAGTTTGTAAAGCAACAGCCAATAAATCAGCTTTACAAGGTTCAGAACCAATATCTGCACAAGCCTTAATATATTCCTCCAATGGAACAGCTGGAGCCTTTAATGGGCATATAACCTTTTGGCATTCTGAGTTAGCATTTTCAAAAGACAAAGTTTGTAGCAACATATCCAGAAAATCGAGTTGTCTGACTGTTTTATCAATTGCCTCCTTGAGTCTAGAGATAAAATCAACAAAGGGCTCATTTTGAGACTGTATTACTTTAGTAAAAGACTTTTGAGCTTCTCCAGGTTTTTCAACCTTATCCCATGCTCTGAGACAATATAAACACATCTGAAAAATGGCCATATCATCATACTAAAGTTGAGCTGTTATACCAAACCATGTGCCTGAGCCAGTAAGCTGATCCTCTTCTTAAAGCAATAGCTGTATTTTGACCTCTATTTATTCTGTCCTGAATTTCTGCTTCATCTTTCCACAAGATATGGAATTGACGATATTGTCCTGGTTCCAAAATAGTATGGCACAGTACTTCCCAATCATGAGGAATAAGCCTATGTTCATCTACCAATCCTTGTAAGAGGCCAACAACATAATTAGATTGCAGTCCACATGACATAACGGCTTGCTTCAATTCTTTGATTATCTGAAAAGCTAAAGGTTGATAATCCCACTGTACATAACCATTTGGGTGTTGCCCATTTGGAGAGTGCTGTTAAACCACAACAGGGTAAACTCCCAGTGTAATTTTGTAAGCCTCTGGGTCTCCCTGGTTCCTTCCTTGTAATAAAGCTTGAGTCACCAAGCCTCTAGGTCCAGCAGCCAAGATGGGTTGCTTATGCTCATATAGAGGAGCTGAGGGATTAGTTGGGGGAGGAGGCAGAGATTGTATTTGAGCAAGCATTGTGATTTTGAAATATCCAATCACTCCAGCAATTTGCATATCAGTTGTATCAAATGTGCTGCATGATGGGGTATCTCCAGATTTTATTTGCCTCTTTCTCCAGCCCATTCCCTTGAGCTTCTGAAAAATCCTCCGAATCAGAGGGCAGAGGCTGAAGAGTTGGAAATGTTTGCTTTATTCTCTCATTCTTTGATTTAGATTTTTCATCCAATAAGGACAAATTAAGGGTTGTGGTGCTGCCTTCATGTTCTGTAGGGTTCTCATCAACTGAAACCTTTCTAGGACTGCCTTCCTGAGTCTGAGGAATCAGCTGCAGACTCGATTTCTCAGAGTCAGACTGCAGGAGCTCCAAAGCCAAGGAGATAAGGCTACACAAAGACCATACACTTAAAAGGAATAGGTTCTCCTTGCTGTTGTGCTCTGTGTAGCATTTTCATAACTTGCTTCCAAACTTTTAAGTTTAGAGCAGCTTTTCACTTAGGCTGAAACCAACAACAATGCCTTTTTATAAGAAAAAATAATTCTTCGAAAACTCTTTGGTTTCACCTTTACCCCTGCTCCTTTGAGTAATGTCTATGTAAGATGGACATACTCTTTTTTCTGTTGAAGCAGAGTTTCCCATTACTCCGAGCTTTTGCCAGTGGTCTCGCCTTCTCTGGGCATACTTTTTCCACACAGCCAGGCCTCTCTTAACTCACCCCTGGTAGGATTCTGTGCCCCACTTTGGGCACCACTTGTTGTATGTTACGGTCTAGTGCCAAACGTCGAGAAGACCCAATGAATGTAGCTTCAGACGTCTTACTGAGATCTGTCTCTCTCAAAGTGAGCGCAGAGCTCCAGAACCATCTCCTTTTTATTTAGGACTGTAACCTCTGTTGACCTTGACTGTTCTTTAACACTAGGTTCACACAATTGTTAAAAGGATTACAAGGAGGGGAGGAGATAATCACCAACATCTCAAGGGCAGAAACATCAATCAGGATAAACTGTTGCCTGCCTTCTTAAATCCCAGTTTTTTGGAATCCCTAAGTAATAGATTACAACCCACCCTAAGCTTTGTTTATTGTTCTTCATTTCTTTAAGATTCTAGTTTCTTATCTCTACAGTATGTGAATTATATTACAAACATGAATAAATACTAAGCTCCTCCTCAGTTATCTGTTGCTGTGCCAGATGCTTAGGGTACCATATGAACAGAAAACAGTGTGAATGCTGCCCTTCTGGTGTTTCTTATGTGTTGGTTAGGAAAGGACAGGAGTAAAAGCAGGGGAAGTGTGAATATTATTAAAGCATTTAGAGGTCTAGTTAGAGGATGGTATATACCTTACATCAGATATTAGCAGTGGAGGTAAGAATTAAACATATCTCAAGGCTTCTGTGTTTGTTTTTGTGTTTTTTTTCCAGTACTATAGATTGAACCCAGGGCATTTGTACTGAAGTACATCCTCAGCCCAGTTTTATTATTTTGACACAGAGTTTTCCTAAATTATGTAGTCAGGATTCCACCCTTGGATCCTTTTGCCTTAGGCTTGAATAGTGGTGGGATTACAGGTGTTGGTCACCATTCCCTGCCCTGAACCCTTTTGGGTGAGAAAATCCACAATTTGTTGAAAGCCTAAGTGGGAAAGTAGAGGAGATAGGTGTGAGGAGTGGTTCCTAGATGTGACACAGGGAGTGAGTTGGAGAGCTATGTATTTGTAAGCCAGGGAGATTTTTCCTTCAGTATGTAAATTTTTTAAAACAACTTCCAAGTAGCATGTGTGAGCTTCTTTTTCGTTCTGTTGAGAAATACCTCTTTCTTATCACGTCAGTCACACATGATTGTGTGATTTACTGATATTTTGGAAAAATACAGATTGAGAAAATTAGTTAAACAAATTTTTCATATTTTCCAGATGAACTTTGCTGAGTCTCTTTTGTCCTAGTCTATAAGCTGAATTATTATAATATACTTGGGCCAATGTTATAGAGGTCATCAGTCATTTAAGTTTCCTTGTATTGATTTAAGTAGCATGAATAGACTCTGAAATAATTTCCTGGCATGAACTACCTTCCAGAGAGAAGAATCTAGAATGAATTCAGTCTAAGCAATTTTTTATTTAGGACTTTTGGGCAGCCAAAGTCCTAAAATGTCAAGTTCTTCAATGATGCTTTATTCTACACTTATATAGAAGTGTTAGTGTGTTAGTAATAATTCTAAAAACCACTCTGGCAATTTAGCACTTAATTTATGCCCTAATTTTCACCAACTCCTGAAGAGTTAGTCATTGAGTGTACAGTTGGATTTGGAAGCTTGTACAGAAGGCCACCTCTCAGGGAAAGAGCCTGTGAAGAACACAGTGTGCATCTGGACTATGATGTAAGTAAGTCACCATACTGTGACAGGTAGGAGAAACAAGCTTCTCAGGTTACTGGTAGATTGTTTGTTTCTTTTCTGTTGTCTCTATAATGAACAAGCATTATAAATATGTAAATGTCCTATGCACAGCAGTGCTGAAGGGAAATTTAATTTAGACTCAAAAGTCATTTGGAGAAAAATAATAATGGCTGCATTTTGCAGCCCTATCTGGGAACTTTTTCACCATTGTTCTCCTGAGCCAGCACACTTAGGAAGCAGTCAGGTACTGTTGTTCCTTCTCTTTCTCATGACAATAATGAAGTCCCCATCTATTCCAAATAAATTCCCACATTTATTACTATCCTTATAGGCTCAGTCTAAAGATTAGTTCTTTGTTACTGATCAGGGTTAATTATATCACATTATTTTCTACATGTGCTTAGTTCTGTTATATATTTTAATTTCTGAAAATTTGTCATTTGAAATGGGGACTTTAACAAAAGGATGGGGATAATTTGAAGATAAAGGACAGAACTTGGTGCCTATCTTTAAGCCTCAGCTGTACATTTATTAGCCTTTATATATAAGTGGGGATCATAAATACTCATTCCATGGTTGTGATGAAAATTACACATTAAATGCTTACAACATTGTTTGGAATATTGTATCTCAAAATAAATGTCAGTTTTTTACTTTTTAAAGGAAATATCAGATGATAAAAATTAAAAATGACACAGAATTTCACTAAACAAATAATATAAATTTGACTATTTGTTGTCAGAGACTTTTCATTTTGAAATTTAGTGCTGCCTTTTTAGTTTTAGTTAGTTGAAAACATTTTCAGTTTAGAAAAGATATTGATTCTTTCCCAGCTTTCAAGATGGCAGGCGAAAAAATTGAGAAGGCAGACAACTGAAGTTGTGCCCCAAAAGTTATTGAGCCACTGCAAGAAACTCTTCAGTCAGCATGTGAGGAAACTGAGCTAGCTCACTTCTGGCACCATCTTGATCATCCTCTCCAAGCATCACAGAGGCAAGAGGGTGGTCTTCCTAAAGCAGTTAGCCATTGGCTTCCTACTTGTGACTGGGCCTCTTAGCCTTAATAGTGTTCCTCTACAAAGAACACCCTAGAATCTAGATTGGTCATTACCACCTCTACAAAAATTGATATCAGCAAAGTGAAAATTTACAAACATCTCACTGATGCTTACATCAAGAAGAAGCTGTGGGAACCCAGACACCAGGAGGATAGTATCTTCACTGGGATACCAAATTTCAGAGCAGCACAAGGTAAATCGGACAACAGTGGACTCACAGATTTTAGCAAAAATCAAAGCTGTTCCTCAGCTCTAGGGCTACCTGTGATCCCATTTTTGCTCTGACAGATGGAATTTATCTTCGTAAGTTAGTGTTCTAAATTTTTTACTAAGAACCTAAGTAAATAATTGATACATTAAACAAAACATTGAAATAAGAATTTAAAGAAATTACATATGCCATCTTATTAACATAGCCATAATCTACTAAATTCCTATATTAATAATTGATGGATAGACTTGGTGAATTTTATTTTGCCAGAAAATTACTTATTGAATATAATATTCACTGTGAAACTGTAATGAGGGAAATACTAAAAAAGTGAAAAAGCTCTCCCATCTAGTTTAATTACGATTGAATCAAAGTAAATATTTGTCTTTGAACAGATGTAGGCTGTAAAATAGATTTTAGGTAGTGATGGTTTTCTCTTTTTTGAAATTATTTACAATTATATGATTTAATATATACAGTAAAGCATCATTTCAATAAGGTTACTTTCCTGAGAGATGTGTTATGATACAATGTTATTGTACAACAATTATACACTGCATTTACACAGATCTACATGGTACATTCGCCTCATACCCAAGCTATATTTGTGTATGTTTCCCCTAAGCTAAAACCCTATATAATAGAATTTCTCAAGTTTTTTGATACAACGGACCACTTTGGTGAAAGACAATTTTTCCTATGGACTGAGATATGAAATAAGATGGTTTGGGAATGACTCAAGCGCATTTCATTTATTGTATATTTTATCATTATTACATTGTATTATATAATTGAATATTTATATTTGTATTATAATTTACCATAATGCAGAGTCCAGGGAGCCTTGAACTTGTTTTCCTGGAGCCATATGAGCCCCTCTAGCAGTGATAGGAGAAACTGACAGCTAAAGTATGTTGCTTATGTCCAGTCTATTTTCATTTTACTTGTGGTCACTGCAAAAACCCTGCTTGACAAATGCCATGAGGAAGGCTTTTTTATTCCCTCTGTGGCAATCTTAGGATATTCTGCCTTGACTATAATACAAATGTGTGAAGATTTAAAGTTGTCCCAAACATACTTTTAAGCCACTGTCATTTGCAGGCACAAACAGTTGATCCTTTTCTAGCATGGACAAATTCAGTTTGCCTGGCTTATTCACAAATGGATTGCAGATTCATTCCTTCCCATTTTAAGGAATCTTCTACAGTTGGGAAATAATGTTCACGCATCTAGGAGAAAGAGGGCCCTGGATGAGTTTCTGAAAACCTCTGCTAATGTTTGAAACCTGTCAAAAATCCCAGTGTTATCTGCCCTGTAATTCTAGTTTGACTTTGTATGCAAGTATTTTGTCTGCCAACTTGAACACAGTTCTCATTCTTCCTTAAGTAACATTAAATTCATTGACAGGATGAATATGTTACACTAGTAAGCAATTTTTGTGACCTATTTTGTGTCACTGAAATGTGCTTTCAGAAGTGACTACTTTAAAAAAAAATCTCTTGAGCAGCTTTCACAATCTAAAAACTCTACCCAGTGATCTACATTTAAAAAGCGCACACTGTTGGCATTGTTGTAAACAAGCGAGTTAAGGGCAAGATACTTGCCAGGAGGATTCATGTACGTTTTTGTTTTTTTTTTTTTTTTGGTTTAGTTTGGACTTTATTTATTTTTTTAATTTAATATTTTTATTGTTTAAATTTAACAATGGTTATATTACA